>VZTR01024606.1:572799-635545 GCA_013400775.1 Chaetops frenatus | reverse complement strand
TTTTTTTTTTTTTTTTTTAATTTCATATAACTCTGAGGTTGTTTGGGGCTTTTTATGTGCCTTTTTATTTTTTTGGAAGACTAAATGTAGCAGAGTAAAACTGCAATAAACTTTTATTGAGTATTTTATTAAGATCTGTGAAATAAAGACTGGAGACAATGCATGCTTCAGTAGGCAACAAATGATGGTGGAATATCACATGTGATAAAGGCATGATTTAAAAATCAAAAGATTCACTATATGGAGATATGCAGAGGAATTCCCTTCTATCTGTAGAATATTTTTTACTATTCAACAGAGCTAACAGAAAGCACAGGTCTCTTAATGTTTGATACTATTATTTAGGGCATCTGTGCTGTCCTCTCCAATCTTTCAGGTATAATTTAGGGCTCTAATTTATAATAAATCAAGTAGTTCTTTCCATGCGAGTGTGCTGAGAACTCCAAAAACTACTTTTTTTTTGTTGTGTTAGTATTTGTATTCAATTAAATATATCTCAAGACAAAGTGTTCCAAAATGCTTCAGTTCCTTGACAGCTTGGGCTTTGTACTTTGGAAATCATCACTTTCAATTCCACTGAATAATTTGAATTCTCTAGCAAGATTTACAAGTGGCTTAGAAGAGTTTAAAGACATGTTAGAGGACCCACTCCAAGGCAGCCTCAGTCTCTCCACTGTGTTAAGTCCTTATCAATACCAACAAATTTTCACAGAGTGCCTTGCATGACTGGAAAGAGCTTTAATTAAAGTTTCTTTCTGGCTTTCACCAGTTGAAGAGCATTGTGACCTGAAACCCAAGATCTTTCCTTTCCCTGTGCAGAGTTCTCCCCTCATTGCACAATAACATAATTCTTGATTTTCTTATAATATACACCACTAACCAAGGGGTTTCATGCTGAGGAGTCCCATGGTTCCCTTGTCCAGATAAAAAAAAACCCCAACAAATCATGGTTTAGACGAGGGTTACAACAGATCACTGCAAGAAGCTCCAGGGGACTTTCACTGACATAAATGATGCAGGGAAGAGCAAGCTGGAGTTTAGAAATAAGTCTTAGGAGCTAAAGTTAGGAATGGAAAACAACTTCTTAAAAATGTCCTCAGTAGTCTCTTTATTTTTTTGGTGGTCCTGGTCATCACAGTAGCATGTTAACAGGCATTCAAACAATAGCAACATAAACAGCACTAAATGAAGTTTCTTTACAGCTGTTGTGAGCTCTGTAAGGAAAATGATTACCAAACACAATTTTGTTTGTTTGCCATTAGAAGGAAGTTACTTCTTAGCTATTGTCATCTATACACTATAAATTCATAACAAATTCATTTGTCATCTAAATAATTCAGAAGAAATAAAAATGTAGTAGAGTTCTTAGTTTCATAAAATTACGTAGATTACTTTCTACCAGTTTTTGAATGCAATGAATGTATTTTTTTCTCTGAGTATTCAGACTAGGCAGCACTTTATTTTAGGTTTCTCTACATCTGCAGAACTCATGTACCTGTTTCCTAGAAATACCTCAATGGATATAAGGGTCCAATTATCATACAACTATTGACTGTGTAATGCTACCATAAATTTATTTTATCTGTATTTACCCTTTGAAAAGAGGAATCCTGTCATCTTTTCCCCAGTTGCTAATGACTCCTAATGCAGATTCAGTTTATCAATGTGATTAAGGATGAATCTGATTCCTTGGAAGTCAGTGGAAGAGTTTTACCCCTATGATTTTCATTTTGCTTTGGCTTCTAGGAGCACAGATTTGCATTTGAAGTTTCATCCTGGATGGATGAGTGCTCTCTTTGCTGTTTATCAAAGAGCCAGAAATATGGTAACAGAATTTCACAGGCAGGCAGTTGTTTTTCTAGTGCCAGTTCACAAATGAGCTGGGGAACCAGTGCCTATCAAGCTGGTATCTAACTGGCTGGAAAAGTGTAGTCAAATAATCACTTTATCAGTGCCAAAGTGCAAGCTGTAGTGAACAGTATTCCCTGTGTTACTTTCAAATCTAGAACTATTCAATATTTTTCATTAGTGACCTTGATGATTGAGTGGTGAGCTAGGTTTTGCATCCACAGACATCCTCAACTGGGAAGACAGGCCTGGAATTTAAAGCAAGCCTGACTAATTGGAGAAACTGTCAGGAAGAAAAAAAAATTCAAATAAGGAGCAATTTCATAAAGGCAAGTGCAGCATTTTACAGAGAAAAATAATCAGCTATGCAAAGTTCAGGTGAGGGACTGGAGGTGAAGGAGCAGGTCAAGAGGGCAGGAGTTAGATGATATGAACTGAGAGAAAGGCAAAAGATCTCCTGAGGTGTGTGAGCAAGGGTCACAGGAGGGATGTGTGAAGTGCAGCAATGTTCTGCTGCCCAGCAGGACAGCCCTGAGAAATTACTGGCACAAGGCTCTGCACTTCAAGGGAGACTGAGCTGGACTGGCTGGATGGATTCCAGAGAAGGTGAGTGAGAATAACCAGCACATCAGCAAATGCTATCAAATCTAAGAAATGAGGGGCTAGAATGCCATTTATTTTGGCTAGGGGAGACAAGATATCCACAATAGCTCTACTCAAGTATATAGAAGTTTCCTGCAATGTGGGAGCAATCTGCTTGTGATAACAAGAAGCAGAAAGAGTTTTGAACTGAAGTGAGAGAGAATGTCTAACTCGCATCTTTCCCCTCTGGGAAACCCTGACAAAAATTCTACAAGCTCAGCAGGAAATTGTCATGACTGGAGATTTAAGTTTTGTCACAAATGAAGCAGGTATGGCTTGTCCTGCTTTGGAGCTTGAAGATGAGCTCAGTGACAATGCAATTTTCTTTAGCCTGGATTTCCACAACTGGGAGTGAGGCAGTCAGTTACCCCAACCATTAAAATAAGGCACTGCTCCAAGATCCTCTTTGTGATTTTAACTGCATTAAACCATCTCATGTGAGCCCTTCATAACAACTAAAAAGATTCAAATACCAGAAGCAAACTCCAAAAAAATCCCATACTCCCAGCTGTGCATGTCTGCTTCCTTTTCAGAAACAAAGCCCTCTGACAACATGCTCAAATGTATAAGGCAAATATAAGGAAAGAGGTGAAGAAGAAAGCCACCCCTTCCTCTGATTTTCCTTTTTTCATCATACATTTCTGGGTTTAAATTAGAACTTTATGTGAACCATAGATGGCTCCCTGTCACTTGTGCAAGATAGACAGTGATAGATTGAAGTTCCATGTGTAAAATAAATAATATTCCAGTGTTAGACTTCTCTAATCTCAGAGAAAGGAATGGTGACACAAGCCATAACTTGATTTTGGTTTTATCTTTGCAATTGTCTAATGCTGACTTCTCTTCAACCTGCCACAGAAATAGTTCCTTTGCTGTGAAGAGTACAGAGCCATTAGACACCTTGATTAAGATTCAGGAAACTCTAAATGAAGCACTATAGGTAACACTGTGCACATTCATCCAGTTAAGTGCTTATTTTGAGAAAAAAAAACCCCATACTTCTGTCTCAGCACTTCTTACTTCAATTTGAGCTTTAATTGATGCCACACTGACCCGTGCTGGCTGAGGATGACTAGACATTGTACAAATGGAATAGGCAAAAACACTGTCACAGTAGGCAATTAATAACAGAAAAGCACTGGAAGCAGATTATTCCCCAGTGCACACCTGCTGCATAATTGGAGGTATAGTCAGTAGGGATATCCATAGGAATAGGTAGGATCCTGTTATTCAACCTGTTTTCTATCCTAGAGGATTAAAATATAGGCAATCCTGTGTTACATACCTGCACATGAACTACTTAGCCACCTTCTTTTCAGAGGAAATTCAGGCTACAGGTGATCCTAGTGCAGAGTTCATCTCATTATAATAAAACAAAAGCAGGGAGTCTTCCCCTCCACCCTCTCTCAAGATTTAGAGAAACCTGACCTGCATTTATGCAACTAAAACTACAAGGCTGTGTGATTTCTGCTCGTATTACTGACATCACAAACAAGTCAGTGAGCAGCTATTTAGATGTTGCCTCTCCAGCTGAGCTGGCTGCTACTGAGACAGAGACAAATTTCTGCTGGATGAGCAGGTGAAATTTATTCCTGACATCTTTTCCAAGCCTAACAGCAGCCATAGCTGTTCCTATTCCAGTGGATTCTGTTTGGTGGGAGATGCTCTAAGGACAGTGGATGATGTTTCAGCTAACAAGCAGTTGCTAATTGCATCTCACCTCACCTGGTTTAGCAAAAATGGATCAACCCTTCCAAAAGGCTTCATTCCAGGGCCTTTTTTCATATTACATGCAGTACCTACAAGGCTTGATCTCCTCAGCCATGTCTCTAGATAAGCATTTCAGATGCTGAACTTCTCACTGAATGGGCGAGACAGCTGCTCTGAGATTTACTGCTGCCTTGAGCTCCAAGTTATCAAGCAATTTAGTGCTCCACTAATTGGAGTAACAGTCTTGTCATCCCCTACACAAAAAAAAGCTACTCCATCTTAGGTCTAGTTCTAAAATAAGTAAAATTACAGGTAAGCTGTGTAATTTACACACAGGCATTTATACACAGAAAATTCTTCAGTGCAAGAAAGTTCCTTTTCTCTACTAAGCTAATTTAATCAAATTTCTCAATGCTCCATGGGGCACAACATGAAGCCAGAAAGCAGGAATTCTTAGATGAAGACAAAGGCTGTATCCCTGGGGTATTTCTGAACCATCAGCTTGATTTCTTTTTTTTTATATGTTAGGGCTTTTTGTAGGTCATCTACCTAACAGTATGAATAAGGCAGTGTCATATGTACTCCAAAAATTAAGGCAAGGAGGGGACATAGAGGTAGAACAAATCTCTAAAGAGGGAGAAAATAAATCAGTGTTTTCATAGAACTACATCAAAAAAGTATTCTAGTTAAAATACAGCCAGATAGGCTCTATTCAAAACTCACAAGGTTATTACAAAGCAAAAGAAAAAGAAGCACTAGGTGAGGTACTTTAAATGCATGAAACCTTGATGTAAGCCATAGATCATGGACAAGATGTAGGAGACAAAAATCAACAGCACATGCACTGGGAGCACCTGAAAAATGTGTGCAGGGTGACACCTGAACGATTCAGGTTTCAGCTTGGTATCAGATATTTAGCAGTGCCAGTGCAAGCCTGGGTGAGCTCCATGCTGTGCTCTTTGGCCACCTCTCAGAGCTGAGGAAGCTGCCAGGGGTCTGTCTGCTCCCTGGACAGTCCCCTGGCACAGAGCTCCCCTCCATCCCCTCCTGGGTACCCTCTTCAGGTTTCCCAGTCCCCACAGCTCTCCTTGCCAGAAGCACAGTGGCACAGTGCAGGATTTCAGTGCCATGAATCAGCACCTGAGCTCAGATGGGCAGGATGAATTTGTTAATCTCTGTGGTGCTGTTTCCTGGTTTGCCACTCTTGCTCCCATGGGATCCCAGCAATATTGCTTGACATTTAGGTTTGAAATGGAAAGACAGGGACTACAGTAATAAAAAGGCAAATACTAAACCTCTGCATTTCCTGATGAAATTCCTCCTAAATCTGCCTTGCTCCAAAGCAGTTTGGGTCTGCTGGGCCCCCTTTGGGAATTAAACACAGCATCATCTGCTCTGGTACCTACAAGAAACATCAAGTCAAAAACACTGGCAACCTGTTTCAGGAAAGAGCAGAAAGCTGAACCAGCTTTTTTGGCTTACACTTCTGTAATGTAATATCTTAATTCTGCCTAAATCCTGCCTCAGGCATGGAACTGTTTTCCAGACCCAGCCCTTAGGACTTGTAAAATGTAATGACAAATGCTATATGTTACAATTATAAGTGACATGCATTCTCATATATGCCATCCATACTATTCCCTTATGCTACTCCATTCTCACACCTAATAGAAATATTACAGATTTACAGCTGACTTAGGACAGTAACAGATCAGAATCTGATCCAGGCAATACACAGAGCTGTCACTGAGGATCATAAGAGCAGAGTTTTTGTAAAAAACTTAACTGTGGTGTACCTGGTAAATCACTGATGAGAGGAAATATGGAGTCATTCCTTCTAAAATATATATTATCTTCCTATTAGAGACAGCTCTAAACCTCACTTTTATCTCTGAAAGTCCCTGACCTCTGGCAAGTCTCAGATTCCAAATTTAGAACAGCATCTGAATTTTGCAGCTGGTCTTTCCATTCATAATGAGCCAAGTCAAAACTGAATACATCCAAATTAGAGGGGAGTATCAAACTCTGGACTCACATCTGAGTTGTGCAGCAGAGGCCTCTTTCAAAGGTTCATCATGCACATGATGTACAACAATCTATTAAAATCACCCAGATCTTTTTTCACAGTAAGCCCAGGTAATCCTGCACCAAACAGTTATTGGTGATATTCAGCACAAGTTGTTACACATATTAATGTTAACACCAATTAATCAGCCTAAAGGTCTGGTGTACCAGACCCTTGTGATTGACAGGAGGGTGGAGGTCAGGTCTGCATGCAGACAAGATCTACTGGAAGTGAATAAAAGGAAAGCCATCACTCCTCTATGAGTCTGTCATCTGCTTTGCCAATTCTGTTTAAAAAGAAAGCCAAAAAAACTTCATAAAATTCATCTCTAGAAAGAAACCCAAAGTTCAGTTGCTCCTCCCATTTCTATTTGCAGCTTTCGTCTCCTAATGTCAACTCCATCTGTCTTCCACAGGAACTTAATGTCTTCTGAATTGTCTATTTAATCACTTGCAGGTTTGTCCCCTTGTTTGGCTGTACTGTGTCCTTACCTGTCAGCTTCAGTGCTCACCACACAGAGCCCCCTCCCTGCCCCACCCACGGCTCCTCTCCCTCCTTTTCAGTATATTGCATTTTATCAGGTCACTCTTCTGTTGTCCTGAGGTTAATTTTGTTCCACTCAACGTGACCCATTTCTGCTCTGTAAGCATGTGAATCCCCCACTGCTCTCTCTCCTTTTCTATCCTTAGTTTTACAGAGAATCCTCTCTCTTCTGCTCCACAGGATGTCCTCAGAACCTGCTCCCCACTCTACTGGCACATTTGTGCCTGTAACAAATCTGAGTTCTCTACTTGGAGCAGAGGACTTAAAATTACAATAAATGTCTCTTCCAGTAGCATCAGTTTGTTTAGTGTAGGGCTGTTGTTACATAGTGATTTGCTTGATTTTTTTTTTTTTTTTTTTTTTTTTTNATATATAGAGCATTTTTCTCCTTTATGGACATACAGGAATTCTAAACAAATACTATCATTCCTCTTCTAATTATGTATCCATAGTTGCAGGGAAGTACAGAGCTATTCAACCTAAACGTAAATCTTCATGGCTGGATCACCCTTGGCATTTCTTTCTGGCTGCTACAACAACCTACCCATGATATTGCATTTTCAAGGTACCATGGAGAAAATTGACCAAACATTATCAGACATAAGCAAGTTTTCTTTGTTTTTTCTTACCCCTTCTTCTCTCCTCAGGTCTTGCACTTGGTTTCAGTGTGGTTCCACTTCAGGAGAAGGCAACATTTCTATCAAGAGTCAATTAGAGGTGTCAGTCAAGTTTTGAAACAGGTCCTACTGTATTCTGGAGATAACCCCTCCAGAGCCCTCTCTGACTAGAGAGATGTTTTTGCAAATGTGGGAAATCTGTGCCACTGGAGGACATGACCCAGGTTTTGCTGTTTTAATCTGAGCCCAGAGCATTCTGGGATGGGATTTGAAAATTTTATTCAGATATATTCAGTAAAGCCCAGGTGTATTTTGCAATGTTCTGCCTCGGTGTAAACAGATATGTGCTGTTGCCTTCCAATGTCAAACCACAAGGAAGCTGTTGGAGCTACCAAAACTATCATCTGAAACTGCAACAACAGTCCTTAATTCCCCAGATGATCAGAACCACTCTCCAGAAATATTAATGAACTGTCCAGTTTCTGTGTTGGATGCCTCTAGGAGCAAGTTTCACATGAAGTTTTGATTCAATGCATTTCCATTTGTTCGTGCCATAATATTTACCCACTTCATTAGAATAATTGTCCCACTGCCAGCCAGAGAGAAGGAAAAATAGTCTCTTACTTCTGAAACATCCCCAGCTGCCACTCTGGCACTGAAAAACAAACTAAAAAATTAGTGAAAAAGCTGTCTGTTCTTTGTAATTTGTAACATATTAGTTTTTTGGTCAAAATGTATACACATATGTGCTTTCTTTATTAACATCTCCTCCTTAACTCTCTGAGTTCTGAACTCTAGCTTTACCATGATCTTAGACCATTGAAGACTCGAACTCTTTAACAAAACCTTTAGTAGTTGCAATCTCTGTAGCCCCTGCATCAGCTATCCTGTTTTACAGATCAGCTCTTGCAAGATTTAACAGCCAGACTTTAAAAAAATACTTGAAATCCAACAGGCTGAACTCTGTGAGACACACTTATTAATTCACATTTGAAAATTATTGCTTGATGCAGAAATCTTCAGAGTTTCCCATTTGCTGTCAGAGAGCTTCCTCTTTCTAACAGCTTCACATGTGCTTTGGTTCACCCCAGGAGCCAGAGGCAGAAGCTTGTTGGCCATTTCCTGACACTGATCAGAGCTTTGTGCTGTGTATGACAAGTAATAACATTCCAGAGAAGGGTTATTCTAAACCAAAATAATTGCTCAGCCTGACCTTCTTATATGCTTGTTTTTCAGAGCTGTCTGTCCTTGAATAATTACAGTGTACCTTACTTGGAAATCTTCTCCTACCAAAGATGCTCTTTCTGATATTCATCCTCCCTGGGAACACCCAATTATTACAGAATCAATTGAGGCTTAGCTATAGCTATAAGAGGTAATTAGTCAAAGGACTGCAGCAATTAGAGGGCCTCTGCCTCTGCTTTTTAAAAGTCAGATGAACTCTATTCTTTGCTCTCTTGTCTTTAAAAGCCACAGAAATGTGTTGATTCAAATTCTCATACAAATAAAGACATTTTTATGGGCTTTAATCAGTAACTGTAAATCTTCAATTAAACAGAAAAGCAAAAGAATTATTTTAAAGGTGAAATACCATTTAATTACCTCCTAGCCATTGATGAGAGCAGTTTTGAAGGGTTACTCAATGACATTAAGGTAGACAGTATTAATTTGTTATTAGAAGAAGAAGCAACAAAGCAAATATTGCCAGCACAGCCATCCACTCCAGCAGCATAAGCCAAGCATCCTTTCTCCTCACTAAAATGCATTCAGATGGTGCAATCTCAACTTCAGCCTCCAGAAACAACTTCCAGCACAAGACAAAGCAGCCTATATCCCCAGACAGGTGCTCACACACATGTTCAGGTAGATACAGGGAAGCAAAATTTCCTTTCCCCACTCTCTACAAGAGCTTCTCCTTCTCCTGCAATAGGACATAAGCCCTCAACCAGGTGATATTTGAACATCTAATAACTCTTTCCATGACACACCACCATTTTTTCACCCTTGCAAAAGCAAGGATGAAATCCTTTGTTACAATTCACAAATGTTGGAACCATTAATTTCTTTCATCCTTAAGAGGAAGCCACACATTGTAGTTGATTAACATGATGTGAAAATGCCATGAGAAGCGTTTTTGGTAACAGTGTAAAAATTCCTCTGGTGAATACAAAGAGCCATGAAAACAGCTTGGGTTTATCAATATGGGTAACAAAAGTAAGCAAACCAGAATATTTTGACAGCAGATCACGTTCCACATCGGTTCTAGCATTAATTTCATCATGTGTAAGGTGATCAGTGCAGGATACTTAATGCAAGGAAACTCTATTTTACTCACCTCCCTGGAAGCTACATGTTACCATTTAAATAATGTCACAAGTGAGCATGTTCAACTCTCAATTGCCATTTTCGCAAGAAATTTAGTTTGTGAAAAAAGGGAGGAATTTGTTTCCAACAACATTGAAACTAACTCAAAACTTTTTACTTAGTCTTTGATTGTATATACCCACTGACAACGTCCTTACTGAAAGTCTGATTTTCACACAGTATTTCACTAGAAATGCAAAATTATACATGCATGACCAACACCAGATAGAGATACTTATGAGCTCTCTTTCAGAAATTGCAGTGTGTTAAAAAAAACCCAGACACATATTAAAACTGCCCAGAGGTTGTAGTATTAAAAATATTACTTAAGGTGCTGAAAATATATCCTTAACAAAGACTTTTTTGAAGCATGATGATTGCTGGTGTTGTCAACTACAAGTGATATCTCTAGTTTACTAAAATAATGTGTCTTCAAGATAATTTATTCCATTTGATAAAACTCTGGCCAAAAAATAGATAAAAATGTTTTTACTATCCACACACAAAGCTTTTTCCTTACTGCTTTGTCATAAAACATTAAATACAAAGCATCAATAATTCATTAGGGCTTCCTGATCCATTAAAAGGCAGATCATCAACCTGATCAAAGCAGACTTTTGTAGATATAAAACTGCAGAGTGTAAAAGTCTCGTGTGCTATACATGTCTCAGATGACACCCTTACAATGAAGGGGTGCACATTATTTTGAATTTAAGCATTACTTTGAGAGGGTGGAACAGAAACCCTACGTGGGCTTGATGACCATAAGACTAAATTTTAGCAACTGTGATGTTCAAGGTGTAATCATGGATGAAAAATCACCTGCTGCCACCAACCCTCTTCTCTCATTTCTAAGGACTCCACACAAGAGGTTTCAGATTAAGTGGGACTCCTCCCAGAAGGAATGCACTGCACTGGAGTAGGTGACAATATTGCCCCATGCAGAACCATAAAAAGGTTTAATCAAATATGGACTGAAACAGATCCTAGAACATCTATCAAAACAGCTGATTTTTTTTTTTTTTTTTAAGGATCTAGGATAGGATAGTGTGTCACAAGCTGAAAGTTAATCAGAAGTGCAATAGTACTGAAAAAAAAAAAAGCAATCTTGCTGAAATGTAGACATTTTCTACTGGAAACAAAGCCTACAAGGGCAAGGACCATTGATTCATTTCAGCTTTGGTAAAATCTTAGTTAAAGATCTATATGGGACACTGCAAAATCTAAGACACAAATTTGAGAGAATCCCAATAAAAATCATTCTATGACTTGAAAATATTGCCTGTGAGGGAAAACTGAAAGAGATGTTACTGGTTAGTCTAGTGACAAGACAGCTGAGTATGGGTTGTACAACATTCTCCATATACAAAAAAAGGATAGTACAAGGGAAAAATGAATAGTCTGTGCTAGAAAACACAGCATGGCTGTTGTGAGTAAGAGGAGTTGAGCACTGAAACAGGTTATGGGGAGTGTCAAACATCTATCCTCGAGGTTCATAGGGTAAGTTGAAGTAATATCTGTGGAAGGTTCTATCACTGGTAGCTGAACATGCAGCAATAAACTCTTGAGGGTAGCTTTGGTCAAAGAGGGAAGACAGTGATTCCCTAAGTGCCTGTAATGGACATCAGAAAGACAATCCCAGCTCATTCCTGCAAAGTGCCCCATGACCATCTCCAGTTAAGAGCACTCCTGGAGGGCACAGTCAGGGAAAACACACTGACCTATCCATGTCTCATTAGTTACCCATTACACATTTACTACTGAAGGGAAATATCCTTAACTGACAGGAAAACTGACAGTCCTTATAGCTGCAGGACAGCCCATCTCCTCTCCTGATGGTGAGGGACACGATCCCAAAGCATCCCAAAGAAACAGTTAAGCTGCCTCATGTATTCTCCTGGAGAAACTGGGAAAAATATACAGATCCAAACTGTCCCTCAGCTGAGAAAGAAAATGTAAAATTTCTGAGACTTCCAGGCACTAAGCACCTCCACAGCAGCAAGTTAACATTGTTTCTCAAGCAGTTTTTGCACAAGCATGAAAGACTGACTTCAGTGGGCTCCATAGCATGAGCAGTTGCTCATCACAAAAAGAAAAATGCAAAACAAAAAAGCAAAATGAAACAAAACCTTACAGACTCAAAACATTGTGCACACATTAGATTCTAAGCCATTCCTCTTTCAGCCAATATCCATTTTTCTCACAATGGCTAATTCCAAAAGGAACTTATTAAAATCCAATATTTGCCCTTTTTTTTTCCTCCCAAGTCTTTCCCCCATACTGTTTCTTCCAGAGAATCCCCAGTGTTGAATCTGTCATTACATTCATTTCCATGGCAGCAAATGGAATGTCATAAAGAGTGTTTTAATCCAAGGACAGAGTGGTAGATAAAAGTAAGATTCTGAAACAGCATTCTTGCTCAATATCAAAGATAATTACAAAAGGACTATAGAAAATTACTTGTTGAGATAATTCTCTTTTATATATGCAGAAGTTTTCTCCTCTTCATGAAGGACATCCTCACCTTTCAGTGCTGAATGCTCGTAATAATTTTTATGGGTAGAGGTGATTTAATATGCTAATATTTATCTCATTTTTATTGATTATATGACATGCATCTTTTTTATCAGCTGATAAGCTAGTTTATATTAAAATATGAGGACAAGGTGCTATGCTTGATTATCCTCAGTGTCATCTGCTTATTTCAGTAGGCTGTGGGGAAACACAATTTATGAGACCAGAAACAGGCATATTGATAGTTATTTCCAGCCTGATGGATTCCAAAACCCCTAAAAAAGCAGAATAGATCCAAAAGAAATTAAATTCTTGATGATATCTTGATTTCTCCTTCAAGTGTTTCAGGTCCCATGGGGATGCTCCTAAAAGGACCACATGGGACACAGTCTAAAGAAATGCAGCCCTTTATCACCATCTTTCTGCAGTTCAGCACCTTAACCAGCCTTTCCTGGATCCAGACCCTCCTGTGGATATGGAAATAACTAAATCAGAAAATATAGGATCTTCTATCACTGTAAGAACTCAAAACTTTTGCAAAAAGGCTGTTAATAACCAAGACAAAAGTAAAATACAGACATATTTCTCCTAACATTTCCAAATTAGCCAGAGACTGCAAATGTAGTTTACTCTGGAGGCACGCTGCAATCACAACTTACAGGCTTCTGTCAGGCTGTGTACTACCAGGAAAAGAAAATGAAGTCTAACTCACACTCTAAAACAGCATTAAGAAAACACTAATGTTGTGGCACAAACCGAGGAAAGTAATAAAAGGAACACATAAAAGAAAATATTATACAATATTTTTTTCCTAGGGCTCAGGCACACCAGGATACCTACTTAAATCCTCTTTTAATGTGGCCTGCTAGAGAATCAGAGTGCATATGGCAAGGTTCTGGCCCACCAGGTGCCTCCTTTGATGGTGCTTTTTACCTCAGCCCTCATGTCCTCCTAACTATAGGCTTTGTGTTTCCAAATTCACTTTTCTATAAACACTACAGAAAATGTAAAGAAGTATTGAGTGAGTATTCAAGGTAAGATTTGGACCTAACTTTGAAGTTTTGAGGGGATGAAAGAGACTGGTGGAAGCTTCCTAAAAAAAGCTCATTGGAAACTTGATTTAACTGGAAAATAACTGACATTTCAGAAAAATGTGTAAAACAGCCTTCTTAAGAAATCCTCCAGTAAGATAAAACTTGTCTAGTCACAAAATGTCTCACCACTCACTGAGCAATAAAAGCAGAAATGACAGCCACATGAAATTATATTATGAGGAGTAGCTTGAAGTCTGTTCAGAAATTCAGTTTTATGCTCTCACCAAAGCATTTCATCTTCCAAATTACATATGCATTTTAAACTTTTTGTCTCTGTTCTTGCTTTGGTTATAATAGAATTGGGTTTGGGTCTGTGCTTTGGATTTTTGCTGGAGACAGTGTGGATAAAAAGGGATGTTTTTTTATCCCTGAACAGTGGTGCAGATAAATTAATAAATCTTAAGACTATAATTTTCAATAAAAGCAATACCATTTTTCAGAATAATATGTCTCTTTCCTGATTTAAATCACACTTCCAAGGGGCCTTTTACATAACTTTGGTTTTTTCTTTAGTCAAATATTTTCTTACCTGCTTAATACTGAACAGATAAACAGTTATCTATACAACTTGAGCCAGAATCAATATCCATAGGGAAAAAAAATCCATCCAGAGGACTGCGTGCTCCTTTTCATATTAAGAAAATCACTTCAGTCAAAGAAACTGAAAAGTGAACTGTGGGGCAGGGCAGGGGGGAAAGTGCTTTTTTGAGGGAATTTGAATGTCCCATTGTAATTATGACTTTGTCCCTTTTTGTCTGACCAGAGGAAGAAAAAATGCAACGAATTATTTATTTCAAATAGAAGCTCTAAATGGCCTCCTGTGCCTTTTCCTACAATGCCACTTTAAAGTCACAAATCTGAGCCTCCAGGAGAATATGCCCTGTCCAGCTCCTGTGTGTGACTTTCTAGAGAGAAAGCAATTTGTGATGGTACTGTGTTAATCCTCTGAGGTCACATATTAAATATTTTGTCCACCCAGATATACAAAATAATCCTAACATTTTGATAGTTGCTACAGATTGCTTTTTCTAGACTCCAGCGTGTAGCCCACCAAGTGTTCCTTAATTCTCCAGACAGGATGCTCAGTGAAGCCTAGAGCAGCACATTTCCGTAGAAATGTTTCCTACAAATGTTTTTTTATAACTTCTAAAATGCCTAAAGCAAATCACACTGTGCATTGCAAGGAAGACCATGGGTAGAGGTTCAAATGCCTTTGTTTCAACAAATGAAATACATATATTCCCCATGTTCCTTCATTTCAATCTCAGTGACACTTTTATATCCTCTTTGGTTGCTTTTCTAATAATTTACAGCCTGCGAGAAAAATAGAAATAGTCCTCTATAAAGTGGTGTGTGAAAAGTCAGCTCTAGGGTTCTTCTTGCACATAGATGTTACATTTGCACATAGTTAATGCAAGACATTTAAAGAATAGTGCAATGCTAGTTTTCATTCAGCTGTCACTGAGGTGAACAAGAAACCCAGCAGTCAAAACTTAAGGCTTATTTCATGTCTGTTTCATACCTGAATGTCTCTGTTAGAACTCAACTAAAATCTGGAGTTTTCTGCTGACATTAACTGGCAGAGCTTTTCCTGCCTAACTAGAAAGACATAAAGAAACATAATGCATGTGCTGAAGTTTTGGGATTTCTTTGGCAAACAGATCTGAGTTCCTGCCAGAAACCACTCCAAGGAGTCTGAGGGTAATGCTCAGCCTGAAGCATTCAGTGAGTGACCACTTCATGGCACAGCACCTTGTGGAGACCCTGGCACATCAAGGTCTTCATACCTGGGCTGGCCACTTCACCCTCAGGATGTTGGTTTTGATCTTAAAATAGCTCTTTTGATCTCAAATACTTTATTCAGTCACTATCTGTGCTGGGAAAAAAACTCCAGCACACCAAAAAACACAGCAATATGAGCTTTGCTTAATTCTGCAAGAGCCCAGGAACAACCCTCTGCACACACAAAATAGATGGGGACCATTGTCCCCAGTCTGACCTCAAAAAGTGGAAGGACAGTGTGACCTTTAATGCCTACTAGTCACTTCTCTGTGTTTTTGAAAGCAAGATATGGCACTTTGGGCTGGAAATGACAGGCTGGAATGATGCCTTTTTCCATTCAGGAACAAGAATTCAAAGCACAAATACAAGCACAGGCTTCAAAGGGAACTTGATTATACCAACAGGCACAAAACAGTAATATTTTTATGCTTGAACTCAAGAGCACTTTAGAATATAGACTGAGACTCCCAGGTTATCCTGTTGCTCTCTTTCCAAGTCCTTTAGCATAGTCATAAGTGTCAACAGCAACAAGTAAAACATGTCTTTAAAATGAAATTTACAGATGGAACCCTTGCTAAAAATAACATGAACCTTGGAATCTGCTTCTTCCATGGAATAAAGTTTTGTTGTATCAATATCCACAGTTACAAGCAAGCCATTAAAAATTAACAAACTCCTACCCTTAAATATAATGCATATACATGTTTAATAGCCTATGAATAATAGCCCTGAGACTACACATGGGTGAACATTTAATCTAGAGAGCCTTCATTTCCTCTTGTCAAAATAAGCTCACATTTTGTTATTGAAGAGGCAGGAAACAAGATTAATGGTCCCACGGCTGTGAGTTATTTTTAGCTTGTTTCTGTCTACACTGTATTGTTTGCTTGTGTAGCATAAAACAAAATGAGACTTTCTATGAAATGCACTTGGTTACCATATCTGTCTGGCCATTAATTTCACTATGAAGGATAATGTACATCAATAATCATTTACCTCTAAAAAGTCTCAAGTTGCAGCTTTTTGCTGAGATATTCAAAATGATGTAGAGGAATCGTTATCCTCATTATTTTTAATACAAGGTATGTGTCTAAATCATGCATCTATATCCCAAGATTGTTTTGTAATCTCAACCCATTTTTCTTAATGACATGATTTTGTTTAATTATATAAAAATGCAGCATGATTTAGATATTTAACATCTTCTTAACTTTATATTACTATGGAAGATAAAAGAAAATAGAGCCTTATCTGCATAAGACATGGAAAAACACAGTGTGAGGGATATTTGTCAGGGGTTTGTCAAGGGGTAGGCAAAAAAAACCTTGACGATTTCTCTTCAAAGATCATTATTTTGAGAGGTCATTGATCAAAACATCAGAGATGATTTAGTTTCAAAGTTATCACAGAATAATTAATTTACTTAAAACTCAGACAAAATAAATATGCAAAACTGTGAGATGATATTTGGTAGCTCCTATATTTCTTTTAATATTTAATGCTTCTGTGGGTAGATTAGCAAGAAAATCTTATTGAATTAGCAACATCATAATTTGAAACATGAGTATCTAAGTTTCAATGGATGGTCACTGTGAACAGTGAAGTAATTCAGTGGGTCAGATTCAAATATAGTCAATATACACCCTACACAATCACAAAACGGCAAAAGGGAATATAAAAGCACTAGGGAAAATACCTGATATCCAAGCAATTTTGAAACATCAGAACAAATTGTATATTTGATTATCACTTCATGATTCTTTCAGAAAAAAAAAAAAAAAAAAAAAAAAAAAGGTTGACCTTTTGCTTTAGCTTTAAAAATTATTTGTGGGTAGAATTTGGCAAGCTTTTACAATATGAGATAATTTCATGTCTAAGGAACTACAGGGAGGAATTAATTCTTGAAACAGCTCAGCAAACTGGCAGTGCAGGTGTTATGGGGAGGCATTAGGGGTCATCAAGGGCTGATCAGGCAGGGGACAAGGGATGCTTTCCATGAACAAGCCATAACAGAGAACCAGAGAAAGGCATGGTTTGGAAGGGGCTTTACAGACCACCCAGTTCCAACCCCTCTGCCCTGAGCAGGGCTGCCACTCAGCAGCTCAGGCTGTGTCAGGTGCTGCACCCAGGAGAGGTTTGAGCACTGATCCAACTCCCTTCTCACTCAGCACGTCACAGACCACATCAGATTCATTCATTAAAGACCTTCCCAGCTTAGAGCTCTTAACTAGTGAAGAAACTCTCCATACAGTCTCTATCCTGCTGTCACCAGCTTCACTCTGAAACAGCAGCAGGGAAAACTGCTGTAGCACAGTGAAGTCTTGTCAAGGTAACCAGGGCATTATCAGGGTGGGTGATAATGTCTGAACTGGAAACACGTCACAAAAGTAAATAAAGCATGTGATCTGACCACCTTTGGAGAGAACAGAGCTGGGGAAAGGATCATTTTGTATCAAAATACTTTGTTCCTTTTAAACACAGTCCTGGGTAGATGAAAGCTAAAGGATGTTCCCACACTAAGTCAATTGATAAAATACAAGAGACAAGATAAAGATAAGGGAGATGAAAGCAAGCCTTTAAAGAGCTTTTCCATCTCTATAACTAACAAGAGAGCCAAGTGTCCAGCAGGACAGAGTGCATCTTGTCTGGGATCACCCCTGCATCTCACAGGGAACACACAAAGGAAGCTCTCAGCTTCAGAAGCTGTGCAGTGAGGCAACCCAAATACCACACATCACATCAGAAAGGGCTCACCCTGCTGCATGTGTGTGCTTCAGCTGAGCCTTTATCCAAATTCCAGGAGCTGACTGGTTTAGTTAGAACATGTGAGGCCTTAAAAGAGGCTCTAGAAGGGAGAACAAAATTTAGAAGCACTGTTAGAAATTAATAGGCAGTTTCTCTCCTTTTTTTTTTTTTTTTTTGCATGGTGCCTTACAAGATTTGATCCAAAGCCCACTAAAGTCAAAAAAATATTCCACTGACTTCTGAAATCAAACTGAGAGGCTGATCAAATTCCTGACAAAGCAATGCTTTGATTTATAAACCCTCCATTTCTGGACAGGCTCACAAACATTGTCATTGGGTGAGTTGTTCTGTATCACTGCTTTTTAAAAACCAGTAATAGGACAGAAAGGAAATACTTTGTCTGGTAAAACCATACAGGGAATTTGCTAATATTATTATAGTTATTGACTAATATTATTACAGTTATGGTCCAACAGCTGAATAATCAAACCTGGGTATTTAACTGTAGCCACTTCAATATGAATCTAAACATATAAACAGTAGATTGGTACTGTTCTAATCTATCACAGTTCAGGTAGCTGAGACCATTTATTGCTGCCCAATCCCTGAGTTGCTGAGCAACAAATGTCTGAAGTTACATGTGACCAGCTGCAAATGGGGGTCCCAGACAGATGAAAACTTCAGCTGACAGCAGTTTCTGCACTGGTTCTCATTGTTAGACTGTAAAAAGCTAAATACTAATTCTTACTGAGAGAAGAATAAACAAGGATTTTTTAGGGTTTTTTCAGTCCCATGGAGCCCCACTACACCACTGGCTGGGAATGTTCCTCCAAAAATTGTTTCTAATATTTTAAAAAAAGAGAGTAAGATTTGACTGCAACATAAATGCAGTGAACTTTGGTTCCTGAGCATTTTGTACTATGACAGAGCATGACCAGGAAGTAAAAATGAAACAAATATTGTACCACCCAAATTATGCCTCTTTCCAAGAGTCCAGGTATGCATTTTCTTCTCCCTTCAAACACTTGTTCCTAAAAGTTTGAGTGATCCTACCCAACACATCACAGGTAACAAACTCAGCTGTTAGAGGAGTATGAGGGGCTAATATTAGAATTAGCCAAGTTTCTAGGGTTAATTATGTATAAGATTAGAACTGAAAGAGTTTTAAGCACATGATACTTTGTACTCTAAGGATTGTACCCAAAGTATTCTCAAGAAAGAATTATAAGAGAAGATATGGTCAGAACTCTGACATCCCTCATTTTAATTTTGCTAGGAAGCAATGGAAATATAGAGGATGACAACTCTGGCACTTTGGGGTGTAATTATCAAGCTCACTGGTTTCACTTGGACCTTTTGGGTGAGGTCCAGGCAAAACTGGTGAGCAATCAAACTTTACCAAGGACATGATGAGACAGTTAAACCCCCCCCAGATCCTTTGTAGTCCCAGTGAGCAAAGAGCTGTAACATTTTCACAAATTTCAATCAAAGATGAAAGGGGATCATGGCTATGTTTAAATCAATGGACCCAGAAACACTTCCAAGATATTAAATATAGGTCTGTGCCCTTGAACACCATGGCTCCGTTACTGACAGAGATTTTTGCATGCAAAAGCCATCCTGCTCTGAACTCCACTGAAAAGAAACCCAACCCACAGATCAGTATCTTCTGGCCATGTCCTTGCTCTGCTACAATCCATCTGGGAAGGTACATAGGCAAGTCAGGCAGAGGCAACATATCTGTCATCTCAAATTCCCCTTTCCAAGGAGAACTGAGCAGAGTAACCTAAACAGATCAATATTGGATCAATATACAATATTGAACTATTGTGTTAATAGCTTGATTTTCTCACAGCACTTGATTTTGTTTCATTAAAAGTGGCTTCATGAGTAAGCACTTTACAGAATTGAGTGGAAAATTTCACAGGAATGGAAAAACCAAAGGCAGTTCATGCATACAAAGGAAATGTTTTGAAAACTTCATTTTCAAAGGAAGTTTTAATTTCTATGGGGAATCAAGCCCTGAATAAGGTAAACATATCTTTGTGAGCTATAGATTACATACAACCCTTTCATATTTCTAAAGAAATGGCTATAGGAAACATTTTATCTAAATCATACAGGCAAGCTTCCAAATTAGAGCATATCTCAATTCCCTTGAAGTTTCTACATCAGACTGCCAATGTGCAACACCTAAAGTGAATTTATGTGTAGTTTAGGTGTGTTTTAAGACTCCTCAGACCATTTTTAAACAATAAACTGCTGCCTGCATAAACAAAATCATGGACCCTCCCTCTCCAGTACCACAGTGCCACCTGAGCAGGTTGCCTTTCCATAGGGCTCAGCAGAACCACATTCCTGCCTTGGGCTCTGGTTTTCCAGTTCCTGGGAAAGCCCTGCATGGTCAATAAAGGCATGGCAGCCCTCGGAGGGCCTTGCTGTAAGATTGGATATTCCCATGCAAACAAAGTAATTCCACGCTCAGAACAGGGATCATGATCCACTGGAGATCAGCCACAAGAGCTACATGAGATATTGTATCTGTACAATATAAATATTAAAATATCAATATAAGTATGATCTCTTAATAACCTCAGGGTGAGAATCAGACCTATTCTCTTGCCTTTCTTAGCAAGTAACTTTAACATCTGTACCTACAGCACAGTTGTTCTGTTTTTCTCTGAAGCTGCATGACCACAAAAATTTATGATTTCTCCCTTTCACTTATTTTGAAAGATATTCCACAATGTATTCTTTCACATTAACTGCACTGAGAGAGCACAGCTGGGTAAAAGAGAGATGAAACATTTTCATCAATAGGTAGGAAGGATAAAAGGAAAATAAATGGATTTTGAATTAACATTAAAACATGAAACCAAGTGGAGGGATTTTTTTTAAGTTTTATGAAAAGGTGCTGTAAGTCATCCAGCATTCCTCAAAATGTTCCATGTTTGGTATCTTTGCTGTGTTTGAAAAAGTCAAGATATCTCCTCAAAATGGAATGAACACGTTGTACCCACTCATGGGAGCCTCACTCTGCCTGCCAAGCTCATTCTCAGAAAATGACTCTGAATGAACTGGTTAAGCACATATTTAAGGACAAGCTGGAAGGATACTTAAAAAAAAAAAAAAAAAGGATTCATCCCATCCAGAGGGGAATGTAAATGTTTCCAAGCTCTGGAGCCAGTAAAGCTGCTGAAATGTGAGATAACATTCAACAGAGGATCCCTCCATCAGGATATGACTCTGAATGTGACTTTCATTGTTGCCTGTTTTTCACAAAAGAGCTGGGCACAAGGTCAGGGACATGACAATCCCACAAAGAGAAAGTAGGTCTTGGCTCAAATACTAGGTTGGATGTTAGAAGCAGAGAAAAAACTAAAATTATCCAAAGAGGGCCATGGGTGATGGCAGGTACTATGGAATATGGAGAAAAAAGACCACTTTTAAATTCACTCTTGTGCATGAAGAATAAAAATCGAAAAGCCCCAGAGCAGCAGCTTCTGCATTAGATTCTCTGCCAAAAGCAAGCAAAGAGATTTGAAATTCTTGACTATGGTATAAATATTTGCAGGATCTGCACTGCAAATTGCACCCTCACCTACTTGAACAGATTGCTGTAGATATGGTAAATGACACCACTGATGTATTGGGTCCTGTGCTCTGCCAGGAGGACAATTCAGGGTAATTTGGAAAAAAAAAACATCTAAGAGACTGCCAGCTGGGAGTCCTGCACATATGTTTATCTTCTGCTTCTCCCCTTAGCTCTGAGCCCCTGACTGAGGATGCACTGGGTCCCCTTGGAGCACCCCACATCCATGAGATCTCAATAAATCCTTCCATGCTGAAGCAAAGAGCGTTTGGCTTAAATTTCCCATTGTGTTCAGGGATGCATGTGGGACTAGCCCACCCTATCTGAATTCTTTACAGCTACAGCTCGTGGTGAAACATCCAAAATTCTGTCCTATCACATCACCGGCAATGCAAAAATGAGATTGTATTTGTATCTATTTTCTTTTAGGCTCTAAGCACAAATTTACAGCGTGGCACTGTACAGTCTGACATACCCACCATTATTGCAAGATTTATTCCTTTTAGTCCTATGTTTTCCCAGCCTTTCTCTATGCTCCTTTCTTTGCATCCAATAACACATTGAGAATAGATACTATTTCTTTTTTATATGTTAACAAAGCAGTTTGCACAAGAAGGCCTTGTTTATTATTTGGCTCTACAGTTCTAGGATAATACAAGCCAAAAAATAATAAAACCTAATAAGAATAGTAATGAAAATAACAATAGAATATTGCCATCAGAAAAGTAGACATGAAAGAAAAACAGAGCATGCATCCTTGACTACACAAATACAAAATTAATGTGCAAATACATTCATAAATTAAGGCATTGAATTCTGCTTGCTGTTATTTCTGAAGCTGTATTATTCTTTTTTTTCCTGTGTTGTACTGAATCATACCAATCATACCCCAATCTTATGAGAATTCTATGCAAAAAAGTTCATTTAACTTGCAAGTTTCATGAGTTTTAGCACAAGTAATCATTGGAACTGCTATCCTTATTATACAACACAGGTTTTTTTTCTTCTTTAAAAATGTTGGTAATCTGAATACAAATAAATGAAAATGTAATACAACTGCATCATGTTCAGTAAATATTGAATAGAAGAAAGTAATAGTTTGTTAATCAATCCTTGACTGAAAAAATTTTGAAAAATGTTTAGGAATAACAAGCAGAATTAAGAAAGATCATAAATTCAGTTTAACTGATTTCCAGAACTTAAAAGGGCTAAATTCACCAAGGTACCTTTTCAGATCTCCAGCTTTGTTGAATCTGCCAGATCTCTGGCAGTTTCAGCAGCTGACTCTCTGCTTTGTGGGTAAGATCCAAACCCATCCTTCTGCTCTTGAGCTAACCATCATTTTCAGAAACTTAAATTGCAGCCTGTACTACATTTGGAAGGCTCCTACTTCCCATGGACAGAAGTGGAAATTGCAAAGTCATCAAGCACAGTACACTTTACCAATGCAATGCAAGTTCAGAAACAGCTCTGCTAAACACCTGACCTACTGTGAAAATGCACAGTATTCAGCAGCCTTTGACATTTTCCATTTGTCACCCATGGTGAAGAAAGGAGGAGGTGAAGTGCTTCGTACAGACTGGAGGATAAAAAAAAACCCACACTGAGACAATGTATTTTAACTCTTTTAAAGACCTTTTGATAGTGTTCCAGAAAGGCGCCCTGGGGCTTCTTCGCTTGTTGATCAATGTACCCCCTTTTCACTGGGAAATTTAATCGCTCCCTACTGGGACCAGGAGGAAGCTCTAAATATAACCACCAGCAAGAATGCTCTGAAGAACTAGGACCCACAGTTTCCAATGCTGTCACACAGAAAACTGTGAGGAACATCAGGGTTTGCTTGTTTTAGCAAAGTCTGAGCCCATAGAGGGAGAGAGAGCACAGAAGTGGAAGCCAAAAGATGGGTCACTACCATGAAGGACACTACAATGCAATTGAGCATGTGAGGTTACACCCACAAACTATGAACAATTACTAGCAAAAATGGCTTTAAACTACACTGGATTACACTATCTATTTGGAGGAAATAGGTGGTTTAGAAAGAGTCCAAAGGATTTTGGTTAGCTGCTTGCACAGTGGGCTATAAAGTGACCTGCAGAGTCTCAGCAAGAACATATTGGAATAAATGAAGAGTGAATCATTTTCATGAATGAAAAGCTGAACGCCTCCTCAGTGAAGAGAAAAAAAGAAAAATTGGGGAAAAACTAAAGAAGATTATCAGCCAACTCTCTTTTCTGTAACATTTAGGGTAAAAAAGGAAACGTTGAACACAAATACGACAACATACATTTCAGATTCTCAAAAAATGCTTGAGCTCTGTATGGAAATGTATTTACATAAATACTCCAGCTATAAACATCCACAGTACTCATGCAAATATGCTTGTTTAGAATTCTTCAGGGTAAAAAAAAATAAATTGTTCAACTCATGCTCCTGTCCAGGTGAAGTTGCAGCTCCCTATTCAGGAACCAGAAATGATCCAGTCTAAGACAATCAGCCCTGGAGAGTGACCAAGAGTTCCAAACAGATGATATTCAGAAAAGTCTGTTAGAAAGCAACCTGTCAAAGTCAGAAACAGCAGTACAACAAAGAAAGTTTTGAAAGGAAAAGCGAGTACCCACCACAAGCAGTACTACAGAGAATGTTTCTGACACTTGCAGCAGGAATACTTCAGCAAGTGTTTATCAACACAGAGATTTCCAGCACTTTCCCTTCCTACCAATTAGCAGGGAGCCATGTCTGATCTCTGGCTGCAAAAAGACCTCCGTGCTGAACCTGCTGCCCACAGAAGCCACTCAAGCTGCTCATCCTCTCTAACACTCCTTGCTTGCCCCGTGCTCAGCAAAACACTTCATGGGCCTCACTGAAGAGCAAGAAACAACATCAAAAGGCTGAGGCCAATTAAGAAACACTGTGACTGATCTAGCAGAGGGTAAGAAAACATTTCCTTTGTGAGCTTTTAAGTCAGACAGGATGCCACTAAGGCAGTTAGAAGGAGCAGTACCACAGAGCATAACCTAAACCTGCCTGGTTGCAGACAGGTTTGTTATAAGGGTGGCAAAGAAAGGGCAAATTTCACAGGTGGTGGGAAAGACAGGGGAAGAAAAATGTAGTTGTGCCATTGATGGAAAAGTTAGAAAATGACAGGGACCCAAATTACAACCTGCCATAAACAACCATTACACTGCACTTTCCCAGTTGCCACTGGCAGACATTCCATCCTCAGTCTGGGAAAAGGGCATTGGATGGAAGAGAGTGGGGTGGCTGAGAATAGCAGAGGAGAGAGGGCTCATGGGAGAAATGACCACTGAAAAATACAGTCTTATCTAATACTGCAAACTGAGTTTAAGCAGGGAACATAGATCTCCAGGATGACAAAAGTACACCAAAATGTAATTCAAAAAATTGGAACACCAGGAAATGCCTTCATAGTGTGCAGCTTTTCCTCCAGAAGTTTTTAAAGATAATTTTTCACTTTTTATAAATGTCAAGAAAACTTTGTTTTATCTGCAACATCTTTGAATTTATTGCCAAAATTGTCATAGACACAGCACTGGCAGTTTGATCCAAAGGTCACCAAAGTCAGTGGGAAGAGCAGCATTTTGTTCATAGGGATTTGGATGAAATAAAAATAAACCTTGTACATATTTTAATATAGAATAAATACAATTCAACAGAGAATTATAAGAACAAAGACAGGGGAAAATTAAATTCATTGGGTTACTTTTTCTCTGCCCTTACAACAGCTGTTTTCAGAAGAGAAAGAAAAGCAAATTCCCTTTCAGTGCAGCCTATTTAAGTACAGCAAAGATTGCACTCTCCATAATCCTATGCCTCTCCTTTATTAAATAGTCCTGCTTTGAGCTACTTCTGTGCTTCTCTTGGGATGGCCTAGAGCATATAATTGGCTCCACTTCATATGGAGAAAAGAGCCTGTTAACCAGCAGTTGCAACAGCAGATGCTTGTTCACTTCTGAAAATAAAGACAAAGTTTCCATCAATCATTTGAAACTCCAAACATACAGGCTGGGTTTGCTCTCAGCAGCTTTGCTGTGCATGCAGTCGATTTTTCCCTTTCTACACCCAGTACCCAGGCTTTCAAAAAATAATTCATTGCCCTTAAATAATGGGGTAACAGTTAATGAGAGTCACAAAAGCCCTCCCAGGCAGTTGGCAGTGCTGCCTTTGCTGTCTGTCACTGCAGGAATTGTATCTCAGAACAGGCTGGGACAATGCACCATCCAAATGGTGATGTATTGATTAAGATGGGACTGTCCAAAAAGAAGAGATGGGTTCAAAATTCAGCCAGCTTTTATTTGACTATGCAAAGGGGAAAAGGACTTCCAAAGAGAGAAGACATTAAACATGGCATAACACATCTCACTTTGGGCAGTGGTACAGGTGATCTGAGTAAACTGGGGCACTCATGATCCTGCTGAAAGGCTGCTGCCCTCTGCAAAAGACAAAAATATTTCTTTCCTTGAATCACACATGGATACATGCAGTCCTCTGCTCTCACACGGTCAAGAAGCAGAGGGCTAATAGTAAATTTCAGGGCAAAATCACTTGCAAAGGCACTCATCTGCCTAAGGACTTCCAAATGAGCACCACAGTTGTACCAATTACCAGCTTTTTTCCTCCTTTTTCCCCAGCTTCTCTGCCTTTATTAAGCCACAAGGCTCCTTTACACCCGAGATAAGGGGCTAAATTAGAATTAAACCTGTTTATATGATAGATGGTGCATTGTTTAAAAGAGGCAATTTCCTGCCCAAAGGATCTCTTCCATCAGCAGTAGGTGCATCACAGCACTGCAGATCCTGGAGCAACACCCAGGAGCTGGGATGTCTCATCTGGGTAGCAGGGCCAGGACTTTGCTAACCAGCCAGCTCACACAGGCTGCAAGTGACCACATTCACACCTGCAAATCCCTGAAGCCAGGAAGCTGATAGGCTTAAAATAGCAGCCAAATTCCCCAGATGATGAGAAACTTGGTGTACTGTATTTGGGGAACAGACCTGAAAACATGCAAGCAATCTTAAAACATAAGGGAGTGGCCTTATTTTTAGAAACCACCTTTTTCCTAATTCCATATGTTGCACAGGGATTCAGACTTCATAGCCAGAGCTTTTCCTGTTGCCCACCAGAGTGACTTGAGCTGCTTTGCCTTTGGGGCTTTAGGCACATGGGGAAAACAAACGGGATTTGGGAAATAGAGGGATATTTTCTTGAAATAGCTTGTTCCTCTGGCATTATGCAAAGCCTGTGCAAGACTGCAGGCGACCAAAGCAGCCACCAAGGGACAGCAGACAATCAAAGCCAGTGCAGCTTTAGTGTCTAAAATACAAAATTCAACTGAAGTAGCAAAATGGCTACATTAGCCTTACAATTTCATCTAGCATTCAAATGATTTTTAAGTTGTTTGGAAAAGTCAGTGTTTTAACAAAACACTACAGAGCAAGAAAGATTTCTCTTTTTTTTCCTGGTGAAGTTAGGTGTAAGGAGTAATTTTCAAAGGAAACAGCAATGCACCCAGCAAAAAGATCAAATTTTAGCCTTCCATTTCATTCTTCTCTACATCCTTCCAATAAAGACAAGGCAGATTTCAGAAAGGCAGGAGTTTAGCAGAACTATCAGAGTTTATTTAATCATTTTGTTTTGTGCAACTGCAAGGTAACATTTCAAAATAAATCTAAACAAAATGAAGAGAACAAGAGGTCCATAAGTCACTAACAGGAGTTAAACTCTTTCTCTCAGCTTCCTCTTCTTGTTTGTCTGATATTGTGCTAAATCTCCTGTGACTAACAGAAGATAAAAAAAGATTCTATTTTATACCATGGTGTGGGGGAACACCTAACTCTGACAAAGAGGGGGCTGCTGCCAGGAACCTGCAGCAATGAGAAATCTTGCCATGCTCAGAGCAAACCCAAGTCCCCACAAGCTCCCCAGGGACAGGGCACTCACAAGCCCCTGCATCCTGGTGGGAGTGCAGCAATCTGCCCTCTGTGTGAGCAAACACACCCATGGATAAACTTCCTCCTGGGCACCCTCATATCTCACAGCAACCTGGACTTCATGTTTATAGTGATTCATATACAAGTAGTTTTTTTAAAAACTATTTTTTACCCAAACCAGTATTTTTTGCCTTGATGAAGGGTATTGTTTCAAACTTCAGCAGAGAGGCAGGAGGTAACTGAAGCTCCCTGACATCAGCCCAGATGAGCCAGCTTCTTCAAGAGGTGTTGGACAAAGCAGCTGAGGAGGCCCCAGAGAGCTGGGGCTGCTTTGCAGATGGGGATTTATGCCAGGTGGGGTGTCCTGGGAGGAGAGGAGCTGGCTCAGTCCTGGCAGGTCTCCTGTCACCCTGCTGCCCTACTGCACAGCAGGGCTCAGGTATGCTGTGGGTGCGTGGCTCTGGCCTTGCCAAACAAATTTAGGCCACTTAACGTGGAGGTGGGTCAGGACTGCCAGAAAGAGCCCCAAACAGAGCCAAAGGGACCCCACAACATCTCCCCACACAGGTCTGGGATGATCCAAGCCAGCCACGTTCTGCAGATTAGGCAACAGAAGGAGTGATGCCTCTGACTGGTATTTGCCACTTGCCAGCAATCTTTAGATGAAGGAATGAATTCAGCAAATGCAGAAGGCACTTTTGTGCTGAGTAATCTACAAAACATCTTCAGACTGACACTGAGTTACCCAGAGAGCTCATGGAGACTCATTTTCTGGAGATATTCCAAACTACCTGGATGAAATCCTCTGTGACCCACATCAGCAGGAGGGTTGGGCTAGTGCATCTCCAGAGGTTCCTTCCAACTCCAACCACTGTGTGATGAGAATTCTGCTGTGAGGAAGAACCAAGATAACCCCAACCCTTCCCCTCAATAAGCCTATTTTTCTTACTGGCTCCGCTACTCAATCCATTTCTGTCCACCTGCCAAAAAAACCAAGAGACCCAAAAGCACAAGATAGATCATAATAAATTACTATTCCCCCAATACTCTAATTTATGCCTTTATTTTGCTCCAGTAAAGAAATAATGAGACTAAGAAACATAACCTCATTTATAAAACTTGTTTGCCAAAAGGAAGGGGTTCTGTTTCTTCCAGCAGCCTGGAGTTAACATAACAACACTAGAGAGATTAAATACAGACAGATTTTTATGATGCATTTCTTCCTATGTATTGCAGAATGCATAACTGTGTCCAAGAAAGAAACAAGAAGGCAACTGCATGAAGCCTCACACAATTTTAACAAGTTTTGCCTGGAAGCTTGTCAATGCAAGTCCAGGTTTGCTTTGTGCCAGCAGTACACAGGCAGAAGAGTGAGAGATGCCAAAACTAAAGAGATGCTCCAAAAAGGGGAAAGAAATGTGGAGAGGAAGACTCTCTGGGCTGCCTTATTTATCTGCTTATAAGATAGATTGGATGGACATTTTGACCACTTAAAGATCCTGTAGTTAATCAGTCATAGTACAGATCCTCTCTCGCATCATAAACCACGATTTTAAATCAAGAATAACAAAAAACATTGAGCAATACATGGCAAAAATAGACAGTGATGTTCCCATGTATTCACATCACATAAATACTGAGCTGATTGTTAGGCTGTAATTTCTCATAGAAAGATGAAGTAAAGAAAAATTAAGAAAACTGCAATATTTTCCACATAGCTTTACTTTGGATATGTTGAATTATGTGAACTGATCATTGGAGGAATAGAAATGTGATCTCTATGTCTGACATGAAAACAGTAAATATTTTGCAGTAAAAAGGCATTTTAAAAAGAAAATACAAAAATAAAAGCAGTAAATACAGTGCAGTTCTTCACTTAAAAAAATTATGTATGATGTTTATATGCCATAATTTTTTTCTTTCAGCACTTAAAAGTCTGAAAAATTAAAGTGGCCACTGTTTTTTTAGAAGCATCTACTGAGTTAGGAATGCCCTTTGTAGTAAAGCCAAACAATCCTATGTAACCTGGGTATTTTTGAGAACCATAATATAAACCCCACCATGCTGGAGTGAGTCCCTGACTGAGAAGTTTTGATTGGAATCCTGAATCCAGTGCTGTTCCTTCTAACACATGGTCATTTACTTCATGAAAAATCCCATTAAAACATAAAGCAAGTAAATTCACAGCTAAACCAAACATACCTTCTGCTACTGAAGAGTTGTTTTCAAAGCCAAAGGTCCTTTTACTTTTTAAAGTTTTGAAAGAAGATGATTCTGTTTACCTTTCTGAATGTTCATCCTGCTTCAATGAGAAGTGTAAATAGTACAGCAATAACGACAGCTCATTTTCCTCTTTCCCCAGTGACCTTTTCCACAGACTCAGCTACAAGAGAAAACACCTCTGGCTCCAGCTTTCAGTGCACTCAGCCTGAAAACCACTGCCAATAACACACTCAGGTGTGTCCAAGTGTGACACAGTAAAACTCTTCCCAGAGAAGCTGGGACACCTTCCACAGGTAAGGGACACTGGCACAGCTGGGGAGTTTTATCAGGATATGGACACATACTAGAGAATCATAAAATGTTTTGGGTTGGAAGTGACTTTTAAAGTTCTACTGGTCCAACTTCTGCCATGGGCAAGGGCAGCTTCCACTAGACCAGAGCCCCATCCGAGCTGGCCTTGAACAATTCCAGGGATGGAACATCCACAAATTCTCTAGGAAAACTGTTCCAGTGCCTCACCACATTCACAGTAAAGAATTTTCATAAGAATCTAATCTAAGTCTACCAGCTTTGGAGTTTAAAACCATTGTCCCTTGCCCTATACTTGTAAAAATTCTTTTTCAGTCTTTCTTATAAACCTTTAAAATACATTGAAAGGTCACCATAAAGCTTCCCAGAGCCTCCTCATCTCCAGAGATGAGACATCTTTCAGAAACTAACATTTTATGACACTCCTTTACAGTGAGTGATTAACCCTGAAGCCTTCATCTGAAACTGTTCTGCAGGTTTTGGTGATTGTACAAGATTTGCAGAGGAGCAAGAACTCTAAAGAGATGGCACTGACATATGAGGCAACAAACACAAGGACAGGCACACATCTTGGGAACAGTGCAGTGATACTCCAGGAAGGGAAGCAGGATCCATTTTCCAACAACTCTTTGGTCTAGTTTCTTTGAAACAGACATCTCATTGTAACAATTACTTTGAAACATAATTGCTGGGTTTTTTAAATCAAGTTTTCTAATTCTGGAACTCAGCACAAGGGGATTTTTAAGTTATTTCTCAACAGTCAAACCCCACTTTTCCTCTCAAATTCAGTGCCTCAAAAATATGGAAAAAATTACAAAAAATGCAAACATTAAAATATTAACAATATGAAATACTAATCTGTGAACCATTTTAGGGACAAAAAGTGTTCCAGGCCTCTCAAACATAAGCATTTCTGTTAAATTTCAATGGGGGATTCTACTGTTACACACCTCCAGACTGGGAGGAGGAGGTGTAATAGCATGGCTTGAAATACATGGTTATACAATTTCACTGATAAGAGACCAGTAATATCCTTCAGGCCACAGGTGTGAAAATCTCCCACTATAAGTTGCTTTATAATTGCAGGCTCCGAAGGCAATTAATATGTCTGAAATTGGAGGATATTCTTTCATCCCAATGATCAAGCAGGAGAATACAGCCCATGCTGCCATCAGGTCTCAGTCTTGTTTTAGTGGCTGGTAAAATATTGGTTCTATTAAAGGTGGCAGGTTAAGGCTGGAGGCTTAAACTCTTCAAAGGCACCTGCATGTTTTTCAATTACCTGAGTGTTAACAGGAGACCACAGAGGACCCAGACAACCCCTGAGGCACCTGAATGTCTTTGGATGTGCAGCTTTGTGCCTAATAGTCCCAAAGTTTTTAGAACTGCACAGAGTGGCTGCCCCCACCTTGTGGATCCAGCTCTGTTGGGCCACCTGCAAACGCTGGGGTGTTTTAGTGCTGGGTGTTACTGAGTCAAAGTGCCTTTGTGGGTGTCAGCCCTTTAGAGCCTGCAGCAGCAGCTCAGGTTTAACTCCTATTTAAAATAAACAATCTAACCCCAGGTGACAGCTGGCCTTGAATCAGGGCTTCAAAGAGAAGCCTCACTCCCTTGTAATGACCTACAGTGAAATGGTTCTCAAAGGAATAATTCAATTAATTCAGACAGTTATCAGCTGGATCCTTCTCCTCACCTCTCTTTAGCACTCGCTGTTTTATTGCCGCTTTTCTTATCTTACTAAACAGAAGCAAAAAATTCCTACAAAGTATTTCTTAGATGAGGCTAAGCTACTGAACTTGAATGAAATTATTTTGGGTAATGGCAGCTTGAGGAAATTCCTCTTTTTAATACTAATTATAAGAACATGAAAGAGAGCACAGGAAAATTTGCAGAGTGCCTTTTTATCTTTTAATAAGCCAAAATTCAGAAAAGCCAAAAGAATTTAATTTGCAGGGTAAGGAAATACAAGAGTAAAGAGGCAAAACCTGTTACTCATTCCAAGAGAGATTTTATTTTCCTCTACAAAATGCAATGCAGTAGGTACTGTTTAGAGATTGCTTTTTCATTACATTCCAGTACTGAGGCTATCATCTAGCATTACACAGAATTGCAGAAAACTGAGCAGACCCCACTGTGGGGATCTCAGGTGACATAACCACGCACACAGGCTGTCCCAGTACTGCACCCAAGGCACAGAGAAGTCAGGAATATGTGAAAAAAAAAAAAAAAAGGACTGAGATGCAGATAGTTAAGTTCAAATTTAAAAAATTATTGTGATAAATGATATTGATGGCTCTGGATTTCAGATTCCCTCTTATTCCCAAGGCCAGAATTGTTCTCATTACAGTTAGAAGAGTGGAACAGCTAGGGAGGCAAGCTTGTATGCAGCTCCAGGCTTATTTCCTTGGATTTCACCCTGAGACATGCCTTGAGAACATTTCCCAAGTCACCTCTAATGTGGATCATGTAACTGTCAGCAACATTTGAATTAAAGATATGCCTGCATGCCTGTTTTTTGGAGGAGCTGAAGAAGCTGCAATCTGAAGGAGCGAACAGGAAAACCTGCAGAAAGACAAGGGATCCTTCCATCTCATCCATTTTGGTGGATCTTGTTTCCTGACAAAATTAAATTTTAAGTGAGAGTGCAGACATCCTGCAAATGCCCATCAGTCACAGCAGATGGTGACAAGACCCCAGGAGCTGCCATGGGAGTTGTGGCTCATCTTGTGCTGAGACATCCTCACATTAAGGAGTCAGTCATTTAATGGCATTCTTAACCTCATTTTGCACACTGCTTATTAATCTAAGTTTTCCCAGTGAAGATATGAGATTTCAACTGATGACCAAGTAAATTTCAGAGAGTTTGGTCTTGCTTCCCTTCACTGAAAATCTCAGACATGCTCAACGTGTTCTCTCACTGAACTAAAATCATTACTTCAGAATTTACAGGACATTACTCCAGGAAGATGCGATTATCCATATTCCAATCAAACACTTCTGCTTTGGACCAAGACTCCAAACATGTCAGCATGGTGCATCCAAAGGCATCCAAAGGCATCCATCCCAGGTTCCAGACACCCCTGTGCACTCTGGGAGTGCAATGACAGCACAAACCTGTGCACATCCTGCAGGAACCTGTGCATATTGCATCAGACTGGCCCTGCAGTGGGTGTCAAAGTGAGAGGAAAAACCTCAGTACATTAAACCTACTAATGACTGGGATAAGTGTTTCAAACAGTTGCTGTCTATTGTCATCATCATGTAGTAAGTGTTGGTTTGGAAGTTTTCACCCTATCTGAAGGAAAGCATTGAAAATTCTATCTAAAATGAATGTATTTGCATTCACAAATCATATTCAATGCAGATTCAGCAAGTAGTTGGATTTAGTCTGTGGTACAGCTGGAAGAGATCTGAGATGGCAGCCTAGGTCACAGTGCTTGTGAGCATGCACTGCACTGCACTGGAAAATAAACGTCTTAGAAAAACTATTATTCAAAATTTTAAATTCCTAAGTTTTACAGCTTCTGGGAAAAAGACTACTTGGAGCCCCTTCTCATATTAAGATCCATAATTCCATATAAATGATGACTTTCTGGACATTTCCCTCACCTCCAAATTCACTAAGCAAGGTTCAGCTTTAACTCTTCATTTTCTAGCTTTTTCAAGTGCTGTTCATTTTCTTATTGTTATTTCAGTCACTGCTTTTCTGGTGTAGCAGTTCCTTTGTTATTTAATGCAAAGCAAAACTCTTTGAAAACCAGGGAGGATTCATAAATCTTGGAAAGTAGAACTGCTGGAATACAAGATATCAACTTCCTGCCAAAGACAAAGAACCAGTCAACAAGTGTACTCTAGCATTCTATGCAAATTGTGCTTCCCTAAACTGACATGCAAGAATAAATTCCTGGCTTCACCCTCTGCAACATTCTCTGAATAGCCATTGTGAAAGTAAGTATTTTACAGAATAACAGACCAGCTGGCTGGGTAGCTGATACATTTTATTGCTTCTGAAAGAAAAACAATGCACCAGGAAAGAAAAAAAAAGAAAAAAAAAGAAAAAAAGAAAAAAAAAAAGCCATTGAAGATTTGGGTACATATAACCATGGAAAATTAAAGTAGTAATTTTATGGTAAATCTGTGTTTAAAAGTTGTCTTCAGTTTTAACAGTGGGGTTAGAATTGATACACAGATCTTATGGTCCTTACATACTCCAATGCATTAGAAGTTAGTAATGTGGATGAGCAACACTATGGGTTATGTCACTGTATTTAAGCTGAACTTAAAAGTGACTATTAAGAGGGTTTTTGTTTTCTTTTACAACACTTACTTTGCACAGGATGTTTTACTTATAACAAAAATGAGAGTAGGAATTGCTCAAGAATCGTCTACACTGTGCTGGACTTTGAAGCAAATTTCTCAAGATGAACTCAAGCACTGAGAAAGAGTCCAAAGAGCTCCCTTCCCTTTGCTCAGGCTCTCCCACACAACAGTTATAGAAATCAAGCCCCTGATGCAGCAGTCTGCATGCTGACAAATTGTCTTTGAAAAGCTGTGACAGAGAAGAGCTGATGTGTGAGATGAGGAAACAACAGCGAAGAAAATAAGCCCCTTTAGATGCCTTCTGAATGCTGAAAAATATTTCACAGAGGTGATTGAGTCAGCATTAGATGTGAAAATGGTTTCTTAAAAACCGAAAGGGAAATTGCTCCAGTTACTCAAAAAGCATAAATACTGTAAAAATGGTATTTACGTGATCTGTTCTCTGCGTGAAACTGCTCTTATCTGCCTCCTTTAACCACACAAAGAAAACTCAGCCTATTCCAACTATTTTTTCACCCGATGTTCATTTTAACTGTCAACACAGAAAACAGAGTTGGCTTCTCTATTTTCTGGTGATATTCTATCCCAGCAAGAACACATTATTTTTTCTCATCATGTCTACTAACGAGCAAGCATTCCATTAAAAGAGACAGTTTATTTATCCAGCCTTTTGGAAACATTTTTTTACTTTGATGATGCACTAGGCAAGACATCAATATCCTCTAGTTCCTGCATCTGCAGTTCATGTCTGGAACATGGCCTGAATATTGTCTGCAATGCTGGGTGAAAACTTCTGTCACCTGATAGAAAGGAGTCAATAAGTACTACACCCATTTCTCTCCCAAATCAGGAATAGAAAGACTGGAATTTAACAAGTAAAATAATCCCCTGGAAGCATTTGGAGACAATAAAAGTCAGGGAATGATCAGAGTTCTGGTAAAGCATCACAGCATAGAGCAGGTTAAAAAATCTGACATAACAGAGAGAATCCAAGAGGAAAAGGTAACTTGGAAAAATTATAAACTACCCCCTGAATATTGGGAGGACGTGCTAATTTAACTGACCACAAATGGACAGAGTCAAAAAATATGGTTAGAAAGAAAAATAAATGATTCTACATTTCAAAATGTAATTACAAAAGTAATTCTTGGCTTTGTGCTCCTAAGTCCAACATTGCCACTAAAATCCCAAGCATCCTCTTTTAAAAGCTTTTCATGCTCAATGAGAAATAAGGGCATATAAACAAGTAACAGTATTGGATTGAACTTCCCTAGACTTTGAACTCTGGTTCAAATAGAGATGTTATGTATCCTTTTGGCCATTTACAAGACAGGAAATATGGAGAGGTGATTTCTGGTTTTGGGAATAGCATAATACACAAACCTCATATAGCTTCATTTATAATACCTCATTGATTAGTTACTGCCCCTTATTTAATAGAGGTACTTTTACTATTCATGCTCTTAACTCATGCAGCTACTCTAATTTAGTGGCTACCCTTGTTTAGAAGCCTCACCTTTAGCATAAGCTTCAGATTAAAGTAATTACATTTAATACAAGCTGCCCACTTTGGAGGCTGCCCTTGATTTAGAGCTTCAAGGAGAAATACTTAAATATAATGGAAGCCATGGCCTGCAAATGAAGTCCAGAACAAAGATTAGTTCATACACCCAGCCTAACACTATTTATAAGTGCAATGTATCAGTGAGATAGAATAGTTCCTGGAAAAGATTATACTTCATGTTGGAAGAAAGCCTTGTTCAGAGCTGAACAAAAGGACCCCCATTCCAGTGTACCACACTGCTTTTCTTTAGGCACTGAAACAGGCCTTGTAATCATCCCTCCATAAAACATCACGTTTGTTTTTAAAATCCCTGTCAACTCATTTGCTGGATGTCTCTGAAACAAATTTTCTGTATGGGCTGGAAGGTGACATTTATTGTCTGTTATGTCTGTGAAAGTGAGATTTCTATTAACACCTCACTCCGCCCATTTGCTCCAGTAAGGCAGAAGCTGTTCCTCCTACGGATTAGCAATGTATCTCCAACCTTGAGGGTGGGACAATAGACTAGAAATCATTCTAAACACCTCTGTCAATAATGGACTCCCAAACCAAGCTATGATGGGCACTCGCATCAACAAACAACCCCAAGGTCACCAGAGGTGGCCCTTTAGTTTCTGATTAAAATGGATATATTTTACTTCACAGAAATATTGATCCCAAGGCCAGGCCCAGCCAAAGGAGCAGCAATCAGTGATGGTCAGCCTGAAAGAATCCCACTCACAGGCACAGCTTGTCCATGCAAATCAGCACAGCTCTCTCCATATCCTGAGGGCTGGTTCTGGAAACAACCACCAACCCAAGGCTGAAATCCTCCACAGGTTACATTCCAAAATCAGGCCCAGCTTTGGCTCCAATGAAGACAGAAGGATATTTTCCTGCTACCTCAGAATTCAGTTGCAAGGGCCAACAAACTAGACTCCATTTGCCTCTTCCACTGGTCAGAAATGTAGATTCAGGACTACTCTCCCACTTCTGTTGCTGAGCAGGGCAACAGTTTTCCAGTCTCATCTCAGCCTTTCCAGAGCTTCCCCAAGATATACAGATTAGGACAAAGAATTATGACAAATTTTAACAGGAGTAATTAAATTACGTATAGTAATATGCAATTACAACATAATAGAAGTATATTAAATTAGAATGTAAGCATATTATAACGTTACATGCTGTTGTTATTATGATTACATTAAGCCATACATGCCAGACAAGCAATCAATGTTTACCTCACACATGAAGGAAAACTCTGATATATTCAGCTGTTTGATTGATGACTAAATTCTTCCTGTCTTCCTCCTCCTATTAAAAAAATTAAACCATCCAGAATGAATTGATCTATGCCTATAATTACTGCTGTTCTACATGGAAAGAGTTGCTATAAAACACTGGGAACATTCAATTCAGCTTTTCAACTGATCTCAGTATTTTTCATTGTAATCCAGTGTTACCTACACTTGGCAGACAACAGACCAGATCTCATCTCTATGATCCCTTCAAGGATGTGCTTGAGACTGCTTAAGGATATCTAAATGTCTAATTTTTTGAGCTCTACTAAAAGAAAAAAAACCAAAATAATTGTTTTCTGCCTAAACCTACAACCTTCATAGTGTTGAACTTTAAAAACATGATAAACAGTGCTGGAGATACAGTGTCAGTGGCTGACAGAGATGTAATTATCACAGAGGAGTGCTGCCCACTCTCCAATCATGTGGCTCTTGTCCTGTGATCAGTGAAATTTTGAATGTATTTTGCCACAATGAACTAAGTACACATCTTTCTGAACAAGTCTTTTAATGCATTTAAGTTAGCTAGCAGTTTTACAAGTTCGATTTCAAGTGAAATTACAGAAATTAAATTGCCTTAGACTGACCTCATTGAATTCCAGTCAAACAAAAGATTTTTACCTAATCTGACTGAAACTTTGAGTGCAAATGGCTTTCAGCATCAAGCAAGAATCACCAGTCAATGAAGTGACTAAATTTTACAGCCGTTCTTACTGATGACTTCTTGAAGTATTAAAAACATTGATTTAAAGGTGGGAGAAGCGGACAGGAATCTATTACAAAGTAGGAAATATGTCTTGACTATGAAAATCAATGCAGCTGGCAAACAGGACAGAAAAAAGTAAAAATATACAATCATCTTTGAAGTGACGGTGAAGTAAAATGTGAAATAGGGCTCTCAAACACAAGAGCTGAACAAAGAATTTTCACTATAAGAATAAAGCAGCAAACAGGCATTAATTGATTTCTATTGGAACCAGCACAATAAATAAAATCAGCTTATGATGAGCTTTGTTAGATTGTCCATTTTGTTTCAAGCTTTCCACAAAATTCCTGTATATCTTGCTAGGGCCAGAATTTTTCCTGACTATGCAGACTAAACACATTTACCAAAACCTTACCAGGTTTTCTATTTTATAGAGGATTTTTTGTCCTGTTCTTACCCAAAGACCCCATGAACATGGTTTTGCCTGGGGATGGTGCTAGGAGAAAATGTTCCATCCCCACTACACTTAGCAAAACAAATGGTAAAATATGTCCTAACAAGAAGTGGCTTGAACTTCCATATAATTAATGTCTTTCAGATAGATAATTCCTTTTTCTTTACAAAACAATAAATGTTTTATGCCATAATTTAAAACAACCATAAAATACCTCATAAAAATAAAGACTGTCTCAGGATGTAAGATTCAGAGCCTAATCACAGCCATTAGCACTGTGTAACAGTATAAGTGTTAGAGAATAAGATTATAGTCTCCTGTAAAAACAGAAGTTATCCACATTCCAAAAATTTGCATATACTCTTACATTCAAAACACACCAGAAAATGGAGCTTACAGTGGGAATTCTATTGCTGGATAACATTTTGGATTGTGCATTAAACAAATAAATAAAAAGATGTCTTTTATGTGTAAAAGTGTACAACATTCAATTGCATATCTCTTTCAGATAATTCTCCATCAGATCTGAGACTGCGACCACACACAAACTCTTTCTCATGGTACTTTTCCTCTTCCAAACAACTCAAATTGTATCACATGAGCTTCTGTTACTCAAAAAATAATCTTTTCTTTCATTGCCTTAGCCTCCTGTCATTTTCTTTTCCCTGCAGCTTGAGAGGGATCAAATTTTGCCATTTGACTTGCATGTTATCCTTGGGGGAGATAAACACAGCCACAGAAATTCACCCTTAATGGCAAAAAACATGGCAATGATCATGGCTGATAACCTGATTTTACAAGGCTTTTACACCATTATTTGGCTGAATTTTGGCCAGTAGTGCTGTGCTTTCATTTCCTTATGCCAAACACAGTGTGGGACTGCAAGTGCCATCTTTAGGCTTTACTGCACAGGGTAGGAACCCGAGTGTTCTAATCTTACCATTTCTGTGGGTAGGAATAGGTGTAAACCAGGCTATTTCCCTGTTTCCTTCAGGAAATGGCAGCCTGTCCTTGCCTCTTACAAACACAGTTGCAGGGAATGCTGAGTAAAACTAAGGATAAGAGTTTACCTTTCAGTTTTCCCCAAAGCTCAACACAGAGACATTTATCCATAAGTCTATGAATCCCCTTGTGTCTAAAGGTGCCAAATCCAAATATAACCCATCCAACCCATCTTTGATAATTACTGGGCAGGGATTTAGTAGAACACCTGTCATTTTGGCAGCCCAGTATTTCAGTGTGTTATATCCCTAGTGACTAGATAGCTTTTTTCCCACTCTATCTACTTTTAGTATTTCTTCCACATCATACTAGCTGGCTGCTGTGTTTAATAGGCATCTTCAATACATTAAAACGTTGTTCCATGTGAAATGTGCTGTTAGGTATTACCTTGGTTAGTAATTTAATTTAATAGGATAGCAACAACACCTTGACATTGTGCAGGTTTGTGACCTAATGATTTATGAGACAAGTTACATTTGCAGACACACTGCTTTTGGTAACTGTGCAATGAACAGTACTGAAAAACAATTTTCACTCGTTTTTTTTTTAACATCTTTTTTCCCCTCCTCTTCCAATATTACTTTATACTTGGAATGGCCTCTTTGAAAGCTCCTTGATGGTTTGAAAAAAATTGTAGGTCACCGCACTATTTTTTAAACCTTCAACACTTGAGGAGCCCCCTGCATCCCAACAAGTGCCAATTAATGTGTTCCACATCACTGGCCCTTAGAAGTGAGACAATAAAATGCACTGACTGTAGGAAACCAATTTAGACTGTGGTGAGATCTCTGTACCTTTGCATTCAGACAAAATACGGACAACAACCCCATCACACACAGGGTGCTCCCCTGCACCAGCTGGCTGACACAGGTGGACACGTGCAGGAAGAGGTGGCCCAGTTCACTCAGATGAAATCTACTGGGAACATCTGGTAGAAACCAGGATCCCTCAGTGCCTATAGCAGTAATAGCTTGCTGTGCTGCTGCACAACCACACCAGCCTCAGTTATCTCATCAGGTAAATCAGGCTGTGAGTGGAGAGGAGTTAGGACATGCTATGGGAGATAACTATCTACAAACAGAACAGGTGATAGTAGAAATTGCCATATTTTTTTCTGCTTCTTTCCCTAGCAGTTGTTGGGACAAAGCACATCAGTTTTATGGCAAGGGAGGGACTACACAAACATTTGCTATCAAAAATATGTTGCAATAAAAGGGAAAAGTTTGTGTGTCACAGCCACTAACCAATGGCAGAGGCAGGTGAGGGCTGAGAGCAGAGGAGGTGTCTGCAACAGCACTGATGCCCACACTCGGATTTTTTTGCAGATCAGAAGCTACTGGAGAGTCACAAACCCCAGGTGCAGCTCCAGCAGAGAACACCTTACCTGGCTGCTGCTCAGCAATGGCCCTGACAGAGGCACAGAGAGCACCCACCCAGCTCGTGAGGAGGGGGATGCTGCAGCAGCACATCAGGGCTTAAACAAGCACTGTCCTCCTGGGGGGTGCATAACTGAACTGTCCCACAGCCAGGAACCAGAAAACATCAATTAACACTGGCACAGCACAGCCAAACAGGGAGCATCTTCCTCTGCTCCATACTCGGCAAGAAAAATCACATTATGACAGACAGACTCGTGAGCTAAAGCTGAAGGCCAGAGATTACACCATGCTAAGTAAAACCACAATACTGCAAAGCCTAGTTTAAATCTAAAAGATCTCCTGTTCTTTCAAAATTTATCCCAGTTTCAGTCTTTGCAGCTGATGCACATTTTTCAAAGGACTGATGGAAGGACTATCCCCCCTCTCCCAGCTCCTGTCCTCATTATGACACTCTCACCCAGCAATTCCTGTTCATCTGCTGTTAGCAGCTCAGCTCTGTTACTCAGTTCAGCCTGCTTCAATTTATGTCATACCACCTCACAGTTATATCCACTTCACAGTTATTTTAAGCTATATTCTCTTCCTCATTAAATATCTTGTCTAGCTTCAGTCAGATGTGGATATTTTATGGCTATGACAGCATTTCAGTACGGTTTTAAATATCAGTTTGTCCACTTTGCAAAGTCCATCAGATTACTTGTACCCTTACACCCTTTTTAATTTCTTCTCTAAGTAACATAGTTCCAAAGTGGGAGAAAAAAGTTTGGGGTTTTTTAGGGATGTGTCTTCCTATATGTTTGCACATCCCCAAATTGCTGCATCTTACTTGCACAATGCTCCTGGGAGGATTTGTAGGTGGCTCAGCACTGCCTCAATCAAAACCAGCAGAGCTGGCTCTGCCAGAGTCCTGACGAGAAGCAGAAGACAATGGATGGCACCCAGGAAGAGCAGTGCTGTGCCCCATTATTGGAGTCAGCTCATTCAGAGCCACCAGGAGTATCTTTGCACAGTGCAGGCTGCCCTGTGTAGGCACAGCATAAAAGGCACTTTAATGTGAATGTGTGAGACAGAGGATTAGTGATGGAGGAGATTTAAGAGAGAAAGGAAATCAAGGAGCCAGAGGAAAAAGGAAAGAGGGAAGTTTTTTTGAATTCACAGCTCTATTATGGAAAACTTTCTTGTTAAAATCACAAGAAATGCAGTAACATTAATAGCAAGAAATTACTGAGAACCTCTTGCTGCAAGAGCATAGGACCTGCAGAACCATTGATTCCTACCATCACCAATGTGAATTTGACACAGGATTTATAAGCTTATTTTCACTTGGCTAAAGAATAAGAGTTTATACAAAATCTACCTATTCATTGCCTCAGGCTAATATCCTTATTCCTCTTCTATCATTAAATTAGGTTTTAAAGTAAAATAATTTTCAGGCTTTTGTCAAGGTGTTGATGGATTCAAATCTGTGTGACACTGATCCTTCTATGCCTATGAATGGGAGGATTAACCACATTAGGAGAGACCTGCAGAGGTCACAAGTGTTAAACTACTATTCAGTTCAGATTATTTCTGTAAAAAATGAAATAATTTTAAACTTTTTTTTTCCAGTGATACATGAATTTGAATTTTAAAAATTGGTAATATTATCTGCTTCCAGCTCTACTAATATCACAACCTCCCACTGGTTTGAGTGTTTGGAGATCAGGACTCTGTTTTCTTCTCTATCACAGACTCCCTGTGTGGCCCAGAGCACCTCTCTCTTACAGACAGGTCTAATTAAGCACTCACAAGTTATGTGCTGCATCTAGAACTTGGACAGAGATGCTGAGGGCCAAGAGGGAAGGGGACATCTCCAAACAGTGACTGAACCCACAGCAGCCACAAGGAGAGGTGCTGCAGAAAGCTCTGCTGCATTAGCTTCATGTCTGGAATACTCTCCATGGGCTGAATAGACCAGAATTAAAATTCTGGGGCCCTGAAGCCCTGATTTGCTCCTTAAACTAGTAGGCTCTGTACATTAAGTGGGTTTTATCTCTTTTACACTCTCCTCCTCTGGCCCTGAAATCTTGGCTATCAGTTTGTACATGGCACAACTTCTGTAAACAGCATTGAAGAATCATGAAAAAATGAGAATAATGAGAAGAAATTAATGTTATAAATTACCAAAAGAAAGGATGTATTGGACTTGCAACTAAGAAAAAGAATTATACAGAAAGTTCCATATTTGCCAGGAGAGAATAAATACATGGGTTTTATTTCAAGAGCCATAAGTTCTCACTACATTCATGCAGAAAAGCTATTAAATGTATTTGCAAAGAAACCACCAGATGCTCCCATCCACCACTGCAGTTAGAGGGGGAAAAAGCAGGCAGTGAGAGAACAGCAGATCCCTTCCAAACGAGCCTTTGTAAATGACACACAATTCTTGACTGCTTGCTAACTTCCTGGTACTGCAATTAGCACAGCAGTGACAGCAATAACCTAATCAAACATATGGAAAATTAGAAATCTGAGCATTTTCAATTATGGTTATTTTCACTCTGAAGTCCTCTACTCCAGGAAAATCTTTCCCATTTTCAGATTTGTCAGTCCTATTGAAAATCTCCTAATAATTTTGGGAAAAATCCTGTATTTACTACTCAGTTGTGAGACACCGTGACTGTTGAATATCCCAAAAGGCTTTTCATTTGCCTTCATTGTTTTTCCTATCACTGCATGACCTAAGGTGCTCAGAATGATGGAGAAGGTAAATGATTCACACAGAACCATCTGCATGGTCAAATTTACTTCTAAGAAACTGATTTTACTTTACTTACTAAAGCCCAACTTGATGGATTCTTAGTGATTTTCTAAGTTAGCACCACTTCAACTCCTTGTTAGAGTTTTCTATTCCAGCAAATGAACTCCTATTTTTGCTCCTGAGATTGTGGTTTCCTCAGAGCATGTGGAAGATGATCACCCACAGACATTGCATTGCTGATATCTCTTTCCAGAAAGAGTCCTGGACCTTACAGCACATCTATTTATTGATTTATGGTGTTCTAACTAAAATAGCATTGAGCTCACACCAAACTGAAGTATTGCTCAGTACTGCAACTTCATTTTGGGCCTACATCACAAAATTGCCAACTAAAATTACTCAACATAAATGGTAACACCAACGCCTACGTCTTGGGAAAAGATGTAAAAATTAATTATGAAACAAACTTCTTTAGAAGTCTGAACTAGACTAATGGAAAACTGAGAGCTAAAAAAATTAAAAATATGCAAACTAAATTGATTACAAATCAAATATTCTTAAATAGAAAATATTAATTTCTGCAGCAAGTGCTAAGTAATTGAAATACATTTTGAACATTATTATTTTCAAAATTACTTGGAAATGAAGATGAGGGTTCCATCCTAACTGCAGCTTTTTCTTAAACTACGAGTAAAATTGTGGATATACAGGTTAGATATACAGTAACTAACATAACATGGAAACACAACTGGCTAAGCTGTGCTCTAGATGTCATGAAAAGGCTTCATATTACATCAAATGACTAGAATTAACCAATATACTGAATTTATAGCACAGTGAACATAGCTTAGCAAGAATTGATCCAGCACCAGGTGCGTAAGTAAAACCCAAATACAGGTTCAATAAATTAGACCACCTTGCTAATTTTCACTTTAGATGCTCATTTATAATCATAATGTCTCAAACACACATCACCACATCTTGAAAAACCTGTTCTTGGATTGTCAGCTTGTTTTGCTAAAGTGTGTCTGCTTGGCATGTACCAGAATGCCCCCATTTGTTATTAGTGAAATAAGTGTCCCCACACAAAATTAAGACAAATTAACTGTGTCAGTTTTGTAGACCAAAACACAACATTTTCCTAGGGATCATTTCACAGAGCAGGGCATGGACCGGGGCTGCTCAGCAGGGGAGGACCCAGGCTGGGGCAGGCAGGAGCTTGGGAGGGAGCCCAGCAGCAGCAGCAGCAAAAGCCAACTTCAGCCCAGTGAGCCATGGCCCCCTTCCTGCTCACCTGGTGGGATGAGATGAGCTTCTCCAGAGAACAATTCAGACTGGGAGCCCCATGGAGAGGCTTTGAATCACCTGCCTCTCCCCATTGCCTACAGAAGGAGTCTAAAAAGGTTCATTTTGTAGTGCAGCTACCTCCAACAGTGCTGAATGGACTAAGGCATCTGTTGAGACTCATTAAGAGCCTGATTTTCCTTTATTCCTGTGATATCAGGAAGCTTCAACAGCCCCAGACAACACAACACTCCTATTGGGCACGTTTAAATTATGATGCTAATTTGAGACATTCAACATTGTGGGCAAACATTGGGCTGTGGGGGTGCCACAAAATCTGCTGTGCTACTCTTTTCCCATCTGCTGCATTGTCACCACAATTCCAGTGACAGAGAAAGAGCTTAGGGATGAGTTTTCAGAGTAGATGCCCAAGCAGCAAGTTTCTAAAACCTTTGAGATGACTTGCTTCTACAGCATGATGCCATTTGCACTCAAGGGCAAAGAGAGTCTGGCATCCGACTCTGAAAACTCAGTTACTCCTTTAGGGATGTGCCTGCTGTGAAATGTCAGTGGGCAAAGCAAGCAGCTGGCTGGCAAGCCTAAGTTCAGTTCTGTATGAAGAAATCAATAGGAACATTATAGTTTGTCTGGGTAGAGGTGTAAAAATAAGATACTCTAAACTGGATTTGAACTAGAAAAGGATATATAAACTCTCTGCTCCTATAGTGCTTGAAGCTGAAATCAGACATTTGCCTCTACAACAACTGCAAAAAATCTGCCTTGAGGGAAATTGTGAGAAGTTGTTAAATATGAGCTGTCTGCCAGTCCCAGCTCTGGGATCACCTCACTTCCCAAGACAGATGGCAAAGGGCAAGGTTGGAGAACTGCAGAGACAGAGGAAATGCTGGTAGAAAAGCCACCCTCTGGGTCAGACACTGATCTCCTGTAAACGAGGATTAACTCCAGAAACCAGCAGAAATGCAAAAGACTTAATCAGCTCAGAATCTTTGGCTCAAAACTCATCTTTTTCAGAAAGCACTGATCAACAAGGGCCTTCAGGAAGGCTATGTAAAAGAAGTGACAAAGAAATAAACTAATATTTGGGATAAATAGTTGTATCTTCAACTGCAGCTAACCACAGCAACTGAAGTAGTGAGAAATTCCACATATGAACACTTTTCTTCAGGATTTTCAGGATTATTAATGAAAAGTACCTGTTATCTGACAAACATCATTAACTAGAAACTGATGACACTGAAGAGGTGAGGGGGAGTTTATCTAAAAGCCTAGGAAGGGATTCTTCCAACACTTTCATTGCAGTAATGTATTGGGTTTTTTATGATAAACTGACAACAAATAAGTGTAATCTAATCTGTTCAGTCTGTTTTTATCAGCTGTTAGCTTTTTTTCTTGGTATTTTGAGGCAAACTAAAGTTGTTTTATTTTTAACATTTTTAAAGAATATTAAATAGCTCCCTCCATATTTTGCTTCCCTATTGCCTCTGCCTCCACCTAAACAAGTAGTCTGGAAACATCCTTTTTGTTGAATACAAATAAACCAACCTACAAATACATGCTAAGTTACATTTAACTGTTTGACAATGCTAAACCCCAGCTACTAAGGACTAGTTTATACCGTGTTCAAATGTTAAGAAAAGATTCCTAATGCAGCTGAGTGGAAGAATATTGTCCCATTTTACACCACAGTAAGTACCCAGCATGATTCCTTACTGCTGAGAGTGGCACTGCAGCTCAGGAGTCCTGCAAGGATCTTACAAGTGCTGATTACTGAGGGAAGCATCAGTGCCAGAGCCCGAGGGAATGGCCTGAAGTTGAGTCAGGGGAGGTTTAAGTTGGATATTAGAAAAGGTTTCTCACCCAGAGGGTGGTTGGGCACTGTTCACAGTCAGGGCTCAAGGAGCATTTGGACAATGCTCCCAGGCACAGGTGTGGCTCTTGGGGTGTCCTGGGCAGGGCCAGGAGATGGACTCAGTGATCATTCTGTGTTTCTGTGATTCTATGATTAGTGAGCACCACAAATGTGCTCTATCACATGCAGGGAATGCAGGACTTTTAAACCAGAGCCACTGCTGTGCTGCAATCACTAAATCTGTGTCTTTTGGACAAGGAGTAACCTTGTGGCATTGCTAAGGAACAAAGAGAATTGTAAACACTGATGTTCTCTTGTTTCATTCTTGCTCTTTTACTGTCAGGCCAGAAGGGTGCTGGACTGTGGTGTTGGTTCTTCAGGTGCCAGCAAGGATGGCATTTTGTAAAGGACACACAATCTGTCTGCAAGCAGCTTCTGAAGACTCTAAATTATTCTTCTTTGTCCTAGTTCATCTGTTGCTTCTTTGGTTCTTTGATGCTGTGGAAGAATGGCCAGATAATGCAGCCTGGATTGCAACATACAAATGCAAATTAAAAGTCACTGAATAAAGTCTACATAGCACAGCAGGCTGGTCTAAAGGCTTTTAATCCAATGGCCTTGGATCAAATCCTCAGTGCAGAACAACCACTCAGCAATATTGTAGGTGTTTCATCCTACTCTGGACCTGACATTCCAATAGGGCATTACATGGTTCAGCACACAACTGTTCCTTTGAGCCACTGGAGGCTTTCACAGATTTCAAAATGAAGGTCCATTGTTTACTACCAGAAAGGCAATATTTACTAAAATACTTAATTAGTTGACTCTCTGCTCAGTTAAATAAGAAAATGTGGAGTTTCACTGGATTCAACAGCAGATAAAAGCTGAAGGCTGACATAAGTGAGGCTATTTGAGGAGACTTCAAGTAGCATGGGAAAGACTTGTGCTCAGTTCATGAATATTTCTTGTGTTAAAAATTATTACATTTATTCTCAATTTTAAACCCAGATCCATACCTTTCCAGTGCAGAGAATGTTTGCAGAATGGTTGCATGCCATTCTGACTGCTTTAGGTGCTTACAAGTCTCTTATTATTAGAGAGATCCATAATCTTCTGTGAAAGGATCCTCAAAAGACTTTGACAGCAGGGTAACATTATTACCTCCATTTCAACATTTGTGGATAATACAAGGCAGATCAATGTGCTAAGGCTAAACAGATGAATTCAAGAGCTTCAGCTAGGACTAATCTGAGACATCAAGCAGAAAAATCAGAAGTGCAGGTAACATGACCCTTTTGGGGAAACATCAATAAAATGAAAGTTGCTTAAGCTTAGAAAGAGGCTTGGTTATATATATGAACTCAGAATTTAAGAAGAATGAAGTACTGGAAGAGACTGCCTAAACCCTAAAGGCTTTTAGAGAGAGAACAAGGAGGCAGTGGTCTGGGGAGGCCAGTGACATTGAAATTGGTTTCACTTTTGTGCAAGGCTGAATGTACTGACCTTGGGATGGGCTCATTGATGGAAACTGGAAACCTCCCTGAGCATTCAGATTATCTGAGTCCAGATCTAGGGGATGTAACCCATCAAGGATGGTCCCAAGTAAGAGCTCAACACATCCCAAAGTCATCCTTCTAAAGTCAGCACAGCCTGCTGTAGTATTTGCTGGGGTGGTAAATCCAGACTCAACCCCTGAAGCCTTTTATTGATTCTAAAAGCTCAAAGATTGGGGCACTGCTGTGGGCAGGTAATTCAGATAGACACTCTAATTGTGCCAGACAACACATTTTAAAAACAAAAGCTGATGCACTAGGCTTGTTTTAAAGTTAAGAAATGGTAGTCATTACAGATCTAAAGCCCCACCATGCAGAGCAGCTGCAGGTACCATTGAATTTTTCTGGAGTTATAATAAGCTCACTGCATGTGTAAATTAGACGTTTACATGTCTGGCCACTGTGGTGATTATTGCTGTTATTAAAAGAGAGTGCAGAAAGTCTAAATAAAACACAGAATGCTGCTGTTGATCATTCACTTATTTCTTTCCTGGAGCAGCCTGCTGTACTGCTAAGAAAAAATAAAATACAATTATGCATTATAGCATAACACTTAATTAGCTTTACAGGAAGACATTAAGCAACACACCAGATGCTAATGAAATCCTGAAAGTCCATTTTGTAATGAAGCACATATGTATGAACATATTTTAATTTCAAACTTGTTTAGGGATTACAAAAAGAAATTGGAAGTTACAACCTCAAGACTGCACATAAACACGCAAGAAGAAAAGCATTATTGGGAGTAGGATTTATAGTTTAAACAAAATATCTCTATCAGCAATATAAAAACCCACTCACCCGGTGCATTCAACAAATGAAAACAGCTATGACAGCTGGCAGCACTATTGGTAAGTTCCCTGAAGATAAAAAGCAATACCAAGTCAGAAACCATTGGTAGTCTGAAGGTAGCCTATGAAAGCCTCAAAGAAAAATATGTGTAACCCATTTGATGGAAAGTGACTGAAGATCTGCAAAAAGGGAGAGATGATCAAAGGATTTAGCCAGGAAAATTGTCTATTTAAAATCCTTTAAAGATGCCAGTGTGATGCTCTTAAGACTTCTATTTCTGCCCAAATGTAAAGTATCTCTCTGAGGTCCCAGTTCAAAGATAATCAAAGTCACTGAGAACCATAAATTCAGAATAATCCTGAGGATGTCAGTAATTACCATCACTGCATTCTCCTTTTAGAGGGCAAGTGAGAGCAGCACGTGGTCTGCAGCTCCCCAGGAAGCCCAGAGCAGGGATTTGAGCCAGACCATGCCTTGTCCCAAATTATCCCTGAATGCTGGACTTGCCAGCAGTAAATGGAGCCTCTCCTGCTTCCCCTGCCCATGCACAGAAAGCTCCAAAGTGGTGCTTCTGGTCATAATAAAGAGAGAAATTCAAAGACAGTTTCTGATGCCCTCACTTCATATCAAGTAGGGCTATTTTGCTGGAATAACAGGAGGTTTTTGTGTCTTCAAGCTGCTGTGGTACTGGAGAACAAGGTACCCAGCAGAGTCAGATGCCTACAGGGCTGGGAGCAGCCAAGTGGCCATTCCTGGATTGCTGAGGATGGATTAACAAGAGAGGGTGCCTCATGCTTCTGAGTGTACAAAAAACTGGAGTTCTACCCAAAGTGAATGGAAATGGAGCAATTAAGAATTAGTCTGTGTTTGTAAATCTGATCCCTTAACTCTTGAGGCAGCATTTTCCAACACAGATATCTCTGTTATCATATTGTGGCACTGCACAGCTGTGTGTGCTCATATTCTGACTGTGATAAGGTAAAGAAATAGTAACAAAACAGCAAACAAAACCAATCCAGAAATAAACCACAAATAAATCATCTGACTGTATTTTACAGCAGTTTTCCAGAAAACTCCAGCTAATCCCAGTCATGTTACAGACACTAACACAGTAAGTATTTTAAGGACTGAAGTAACGCAGCAGCTCTAGACCCTGAATTGATGCTTAGCAATACAATGGTTGTTTATTTCTTCAGTTTCAAAACACTCAGTTCCAAACTCTTTGGGGCAATCAGAAGAAACTGCAATGCAAACTCATTCCATGACCCCTGTCCAGAATGTTACAGCTCACAGATTAGTGCAGCAGCTGGGACAGCTCTCTACAGAATACTGAATAGTTTTTACATCTATTACCTAAAAAAAATACATTTTTTTCAAGATTAGGTGGAACATAAGAATTCATCTATGTGAAACTGAATNAAAAAAAAAGAACAAAATGGACAAGATACACTTTTTTTAAAAACAGGGGCAAAACTAAACCCAGCAAATTCTTCCTTGTTTTTAAATTAGCAGTTGTATCTATGTTATCATTATGCAGCTCTCCTTCTCCCTCTCCTCTTAAGGTATTGATTTTTCTTTCCTGCTAATGAACTAGGCGCTCTGACAAATTTAAACATCCCAGCATCCAGTAATTTCAGTACACAAACCTACTAGGAAACACAGAAATATTCTGCAGTGGTCACAAAATGCTTATTTAACCAGTCACTTGTTAGCACCCAGTGCATAAATGTATATAATTGCTCAAGTGCTTCATGAACCACCACTACCTGGTTGAAGAACTTGGACAAATTGTTTGACTTACTCTGCACTCCCATTCTCAGCACGAGCTGGAAAGATGCCAGAGGAATAAACTACTCAACAGATGTTAATTGTGCACCAGACCACACTGCATGGCTCCACATCCTACACAATATTAAATATTGCAATTACTCAAAGATACAAGGGCAGGCTCTCCAGACAGCCTTTCACACCTTAAAAAAATTCTTTTGGGAAATGTGCAAGGAAGCAAGACAAAGAGCTTAATGTAAAGTACACCAACAATAGTGATGCTTCCAAAGACCTCTCCCAGATCTTCCATGTTTTATACCAAGGAAAAGAGAGGGATGTTCTGAAAAATAAAAGTAAAGAGGATTTGGGAATGAGAATGATAAGGACTGGCAGTGAGTGAACAAACTCAGGAAAATCAAAAGGCAGAGTGAGGTTTGTGCTCCACAGCAGCACTGCTGTGGGAGGGACCCTCTGTGGACCTCTGGCCACATGGAGGTGAAGGGCTGGAAATACAAGGTATGCATAATAGGACCCTGATCTTACTTAGGGTACCATTTTAATTTCTCACCTTTATTGTCCTTTTAAAAAGCCCCAATAAAAAGACAGAAAAAATGGAAAGAATTTTTTTAGGCTCAAATATTTCTTTTCTCAACCTTGTTTTGGTTTTCAAGTAAACAGAAATTTTAAAGAGAAAGCTTTTTCCAGAGCTGCTCTTTTGATGAGAAAAGAGATTGGTTTTCTTTTAGAGATTGCAATCCAAGTATAATTAGATAGGTTTACAAAATATATTTATTTCCCCTCAAATGGAAACCATACTTTAAAGGAGATTTGAACTTGTAGCTTCTAAGCAGAATCAAAGGAGCTTATCAACATACAGACCTTTTCTTTTCTGACAGGCATGGAAATTTTGGCTGAGTAGAGATTGATTTGATGCCAGCTTGCTGCAATTAGAAAGTAATTAGCATTCTTTCAAACTGAGGACCAGAAAAATGGCCTAAGGATGACATTCAGCTCAGTGAATAAGGAAGAATATTTGTGTCTCCTGCTTTTGAATAAGTGATGACAGAATTTGGAAATCAGTGACTGTACTGTGAACTTCACCTGCTGCCTCCAAGGCCAAGCCCAAAATATAAATAGAGAACTTGTTAATTGGTGAACACTGTATTTTGACTCTGACACAGAGGTCTGCAAGTAGGTTTTTATGATTAGCCACCATTTTTTTGCTCTTTTAAAATGCTGCCCTACCGGTTTTCTACTAAAGAAATCTCGATTCTCTTATGCACTGAGTGTGGCAATACCATGAAGACAACCAGCCCTCATATCCTGTAAGTTCTAGTTTAATTCTGTGTAGAGAGTTTTTCTTTTAGTGGGTTTTTTCCCCACTTCAATCTCTATGCAAACGTAAGTAAACAGCCTTGAACTCGTGGCAAAAGACTTCTGCACCTTTAAAAAATACCATAAATCTTTAAATGCAGCTTACTGAATTAGTTCTTTTCATACAAATACCAATATTAACTTTTCACAAGAGCTAGGACTGCAACCAACAGCAGTAAATCCAGAATAAATACCCTACTCATCACCTGTTCCTTCCATTTTGCTGATTGATGTGCTGTTAATCTTGCTGGGAAGTATAGAAACCAAGAACAGAAAATATTTAAATTTTTAAAGAAAAGCCATTCCATTCTTGAAAGATAAAAAATGCAAACCAGTGATTTCTCATGTTTTTTTTTTTGTTGCAAGTGTTGTATTCTTATTGCTCAACCAGGCAAGAATGGAGAGATTGGAAGACAAGGCTTTGCTGATTCTCCATTTGAAGCAGTAACTACTTGGCCACCCTTTCAGCATCATCTTTGAACAATCATTTCCTGGAACAAGGGGAATAAAAAGAATGAATTATAGAATGCAGTGCAGGAGAAATTGATCTAAAGGCAGGTCAGGATACAGGAAAATGACACACATTTTTCTCTTTTACTAGCCTGTAATATCATGTTTCCTAATAATGACACCAATAAGTGGGCTTTCACTGGAAAATGGCATGTGACAACTTTTGACACTATCAGTGAGCATGGGACTCACCACTGCTTCATGTCCATCATTAGCAGCTCTGAATAGCCAGTTAAATAGAAACACAAATATTTAACAAAACCTCACAAACAGCAGAAATAAGGGAGAAGAGTAAAGAGCTGAAGGGAGGAGAGAAGGCATTTGTTTCCTGGCTAGAACAACTCAGTGTAAAGAGAGGATTAAATTTATTTTTCTAATTAGAACCTTGTTAGTTTTGAATTATATGCAGCAGTGTGGAAAGGAAATCATGGGGGAGATGGTGTATGAGCCAATGTTAATGCTCAGCAACAACCACTATAGGCAAGAAGTAGCCAAAGGTGAAACTGTACAAATTTCTATTTCTTCACTTTAAGGACTGAAAGAAGAAAATCTTTAAGCTGTAAAGAAAAAGTAACATCACCAGAAGGGAAAGTTTTAACAAGCCATTTCCCAGGAATACACTTGGTCTGCCAGACTGCACAAACAGTAACTGCTGTCATACACATGACATAAAACTCTAAAAGATTCCAAAAGCCACCACTAAGCACCCTCCATCCCAAAAAAAAAAAACAAAAAAACATTAAACAACAAATGAAACTGTCTAAAAAAACCTTATTATTTCTGAAAACTGGTATTTTGGCAAGAACCAAAACAACAATCTCATTCAAGAGAAAAAATAAAAAAAAAAAAAAAAGAGAGAGAGAGAGAGAGAGAGAGAGAGAGATGGAGAGAACTTAGGAGGTTACTTAGTTTTTATTTTACTTAAGAGCACGTTTATAATGGCATGTCAAGATGAGCTTTCTGGCTGAAACTTGGTCAGGATTTGTATCTATACTGAAGTTAATGACATTGCCCTTCAAGGGTGACAAGTTCCTTGGTAAACACTTACATGTAACCATAAGGCAAATGAACACTGGACCTTCAGTGATAGTTCACTGTCAGGGGTGCACTGCAGCCTCAGCAATCCTGCATGCAAACAGCCTCCCAGGAGAGCTCTGGCAGAAGATGGATCTATCAGAATCCTGTAGAACCTCCTCATTCATGAGTGAAACTGAGGACTAGAGTCTGGGGGTCGGCCTAAATAAGTTTGAGAAATAAGATACACGTTTGTACTTGCATGAATGGAATTTCTGGACCGTGCTGCCATAAAAAGCTATGAATTTATCATGTCTAGTGGGCTTCAGATCAAGACTGAAGACGTCTGTAGAATATACACCAGGATGGAGCTGAAGTAAACAGTTTCAACATAAGATAAAGTTCCATGGCCTCTACTACACAATGTCTAGGTAAGCAATCAAATATCCCAGTTTCTCCTTAAAATCTATGGTTCCATACTAAGAATAATTTATGAAGCAAAGGAATGAGAAATAAACATAACTTTTCTACACTGATGAGGTTAAAAGGCTCCTTTTCCACTTTTTATATCCACCAAAGCAAGGAGACTTACTGTCTAAACTAATCTTGCAATAAACACAGAAGGCCCTTTTTAATCTCAACTCCTTTCCTGGTAACAACTAGTCAGTTAAAAATAAACATCCCAAAACTAATGGTTTAAAGCAAACAAACAAAATTCTCACATGCATTTTTACAATAACTGGGGTAGTTAAATATTTCCGTGTTTCCCACCAAGGAAAATACTTGTTGCAACTTTGAGGCTTCTTTTCCTGGGTACTGATTCAGCCAGAACTTAGGTTCAAAGCAGATACTTTTTGGGTGGGAATGAGAACTGCAGGAGCAGAAAGAGAGAGGGAATGAAGACAACAGCTTGGAAGCAGCTTCCACAGCCTTAGAAACACAGCTGATATGACAGAGAAAGATTTAGTGTTCAATACTGTTTGAAAGCAGCCTAGAAATACAAGGGATTCATATACCTTGTGCTTTAACTCTCCTTGTGTTCAGAAAAACAGAAGGTTTTGCAATTTTTTTTAACTAAATGAAGTTTCTCAGGAGAAACACCCATCTCCCTTACCAATGTAACAGAAACAAACTACAAGACCCAGAGATTTTGACTAATTGGCCATATCAAATGGAGAGACAGAGGATAATACAGCTGTAAGTTTAATAATTGGCTATTGTAATAAGACTGACATCTCTGAATGTCCTTGGGATCACCATTTCTTTTGGCAATGAAGCATTCACAATGGTTATGGTGAACATTATGAATGTTTATTAACATCACAGCTCATTCTGGTTCCACAACATGCAGGATGTGTGTAATGCTGCTACATGAATTATTCATATCATGCAAGACCTAAATAATTCCTCGCTTCAGACTTCTGGATTCATAATTTAAGATGAAGAGACAGCCTCTCTCCTGCAACAGAGATGTTTCTGCTGCTCTTACTTAGGTTCATTTGGGTCTCACACAGACACAAAGCAGAGGATGTGACTTGACATATCAATCAATATGAAAAATGGTTAACAGGATTTCCGAGTGCCCTGGTAATCTCTGAATTAAAAGCAGCACCACAGCCCCTTTTCTCATGCAAAATATCGTGTGTTAAACATAACAGATGGAAAATAACCTTATATAAAATAGCAGATAAATAAATTAGGAGTAGGAGCACAAAGCTGCGTGTGGAGCTGCCAGAAACCTTTTACTTCCTCCTGTTCCTCTGTTGCTCTGGTAGCTCTAAAATTGGAAACAAACTAGCTTAGACTATTCCTGTGACCTTAGAGAACTTAAAGAACAAGCACTGGTTGTGAATGGAAATTCAGCCTGGTAACTGTGTCTGCCTGAACACCAAGTTAATGAAGGAAGTGTTGACAGGTCCCTACCTACAAAATGCCACAACAGCAATTGAAATGTTGTGTGTGGCCAGCCCTGTCTCAACAGCTCCCACCTCTTGACCAAAGGAAGAGGTGACAGTTGCCTTCTTAGTAGCTCTTCTGTCTTTCCATACAGGGCACCACAAAATAAATTTCAATATAGACAGTACTGAAATACTGATTGTATGCCAGGAATATTTATTGGTTTAGATTATTCTTAAGAATTACAGAAAAACAAATATTATTGTGATAAATGTGTATTGATTGATTACATATAAATTGAGTTTTGGATCAGGCATACCTTTCAGGAATTTTGGAGAGAAACCGTCCAAGGCACATTGCTGAAAAAATTCTGATATTTTCAGATATAATATTTGAATTTTTATCCTAAAAAAAAAAAATTAAAATTAATTTTGGTTGGGGAAAAAACACATTTTAAAAATAAACTGTATCAGTCCGAAAAAAATCATGTGGAAAGCCAGAGCTTTAATAAGAGGATTAGTGACAGGTTGCAGATGCTGAAAGAAAAGTATGAGAAACAGAACATGAATGTAGTGAAGATAACCACAGCATTCACATGTGAGGTTGTAGGTTGTGTGGTCCAAGATCAAGGAATTTCCTGATCCAGAGGAAATAAAAATAGACCAGGATGTCTCAAAAAAATCCCAAAACAGTGAAATTGTCTAACCCATTCTTAAATCCCTTACCACTTCTGGCCTAACAGTTTCCATTATGAACATCTTATGAAATCTAATTCATGGGAATTTTTTAATATATTTAATTATCCACTAATTTTTCCTGGAATATTAGGTATACATGATGTGGGAATTGGCAACCCCTGTGCCCTACAGAATGCTGCTTATAAGCAAAGCAATTCCTAGTGCAGATGTGACCAATAAAGTCCCCCACATTTCCCTCCAGCTGGGGAACCTTGGCTGCTGCACCCCAGCCCCCCGAGGCTGCCCTGTGCAATTCCCTGCACAGCTGTTGCTTCCAGGAGGCAAAAATCAGGTGCCCCTCTGAAACCTCTGTGAGCCAACACCTCAAGGCCCTAAACCACTTCACAATTTGTGCCTTTCATATGTCCCTCTCCACCTAAGAGATTTGCTCTTCCAGCAAAATCCACCTGGACAGGGGTTTTGGTGTATAAATCAGACCCATCAGTTATTCCTGAAACCTCTTTGGTGTCTGACAAGAAGCAGAGAGGAAGGGTGACAGGTAACCAGGAAGGCTATGAAAAAGGACACAAAAGGTGACCTTGTTCTGTCCTTGAAGGTGGCACAGGCACTCTCAGAGATGCTGCCCTGCCTGAGGCAAAGGAGAACAGATCTGCCCTGGCTTGACCAAAGCAGAGCAAACCCCTGTGCAGCCGAGTCCATCACCAATTCCCACTCTGTTGTGGGCTCACTGCTGACAAGTCTCTGCATGTCCTGTCTCTAAAAGAGGCCTTTAAACATTATTTTATTTTATTTTCATCAAGCAGAGTGAGCAGCTTGTATCTATCCACAAAACACTGCCATTATGCCCATTAAATGTCAAGCCCGAGTCAGAGAAGAAATGGTGAATCCTTTGCATTACAATAACCAGAACACATCTGCCCCATACTTTTATTTTATTTCACAGTTTACTCAATGTTTCAATTTTTGGAGCACAGCAATGGCATTTTTCCAAGTCCAAATCCAATTAGTCTTTTCATTATATGACTGCAATGCAGAGTATAAAAAAAAATTGATTGTGTTTGGTGTCGTTTATTTAATCTGAGTAAAATTGTTTATTTGATCATTTATCTAGGAGAGCATATCATGTCACAGTTTTACTGATCACACAATTTGATTTTATTTTCATTTGTTATTAGACACTGCAAACAGTGGGACAAAAAAAAGTATATTTACAACTTCCAGTTAAGAACTGAATTTCCCACCTGAGTCAACAATCCACCCTCAGTGAGACTGTGTGGATGTGCTGTCAAGGCTATACTGGAATATATACACAGGTGTTTAAATAGAAAGATACTAAAACTTTGTCAGCAGGAACACAATCAACAACTACTGTTGTGATTGAGGGGAAGAAAAGCCAAAACCCAGAATGCCAAAGGGAATTTCAGCAGAGAGTGAGGGTAGAGATGTTGTTCAAGCCCTCAATACAACACTTCTGATCACCATAATAAAATTATAGAGATTCTGCAAGTGGGCTTTATGAATAGAAGATGACAAACATTACCTAAAAAAATACATATCTGCATGTGTTTATTTTCTCTTGGCTCACAAGCATTTCCAAGTTAAGATTTTTGTCTTATTTCTCCTGATAAGAGTTCTGCACAGCAAAATGAATTAACTGTTAAGACCAATCACTTCCCCAGCTCTTCAGCATAAGGAAACAGTGCAATCTGCAGTTTTGAACAAAATTACTGGGCATTGTACAAGTTAATTTAGTTCAGCTCTCTGAGAGCTTTACATGTTTTTTGCAGCTTAATGTCTAATAAGTAACACAGACAAATTACCCTCACTTTTAAGAAAGCTGAGCACCCAGTTTGGGAATTTTCAAATGAGGAGCAAAACACTCACCATAAAATGCAACCACAGTGGTCTGTACTTTTAGCATAGCAATAATTCACAATTTAAATAAATTTTCTTCAAAAGAAAGAAAAGATCTTTCTGAGGGGAGTTTCTTCTCCCATGATCTATTCTCTATAACATAGCTACAAAGAAATTGGGACCCACAAATCTGACCCTTCAGCCCTAGAGCAACAAAATTCTTCTCCCCCCAGCATCATCTGCAGTGTTGGAGAATAGTTTTTTTGGCACATATGCTCTCTGAGTGTGAAGCCATTCCAGTGAAATGAAAGACAGTCTGGTGTAGCTCATTCATTAATTTTCACAGCGGTTGGTGCCCTGTTGGCATTTCAAATTAACGTAAGGAAAAGTTCAAGAGATTTAACTTCATTTCAAATCATGTCTACTATGATTTTCAAGAAATGTTACAAATAGATTAAATTGCATTAGTAAAAGCTAATTGCAGAGCAAAAGAGAAGAATATTAAATGCTAAGTACCAAACTAATTTCAGGGTAAGATAATTTTACCAGCTGAATCATCCCCTGCATGAAAGCTCACACTCAAGTAGCTGCAGCACTGACTGGGTCACAGTGCAGGGCTGAAGTCCCTAAAGGTCCTGGTTTGCAACTCTTAAATGAAAACTTGGACTGAAAGAATTTTATTCCTGTTCACTGCACAACTCCAAGCCCTCCAAACTTCTCTGCAATGTCTTACAGGGTCTAAATAAACCAGTTCTTACATGTATAAAAAACACTTCAGGGCTACAGATAAACTGCTGGGCCTCAAGAACTCTAATGATGCAGAGCTCTAATGATGGGGCTGGGGTTTTCTGCACTTGCCTTTGGCCATTCATTTCAAAACTCCCAGTAACATTTTCTGTACTAAACTATCCTGATTTGACCATGAAATAGGGAACTGACAGTAAACCCCTTGCAATCTCAAGTGTAATTGCAGCTCCTTACTTATTTCTGCACTGGTTGGTTTTGCTGTTTGTCCTTTAAGGTCACAGACAACCCAGAAATAAATCAATTCAAGGAAAAAGGCCACTTGTTGATGGAGAGAATTGAAACACTTTTTTTTCCCTCTGAATAACAGAATATCCAATGCATTTTGTGCTTTGCTTCCTTCCTGCTATGTGGGGAATTTCTGTGTGAAAACAGTGCATTTCCAGTGAAAAACCTGATAACTCAAAAAGAAGAAATGAAGGTGATAACAGCAGGGATATCTGAAAATAGTAGCCTCAAATTACCTGATTACAAATCAGGAAGCCATTAATGAAGTTGGATAAAAGCTGACAAAAGGACCGAGGTGCAATCTCTTAATTTAGGTATTAGCAGTGCAGACGGCTGCATTTAAGCATCTCCCTTCTATATAAAAAGAGAGAAACAGGTTCTTCAATGCTATGGTTATTTTCTCTGTGAGGGAATCAGAAGGGCTTATTTTGCTCCTTGCCTATTTATTTTCCCTTTGCCCAGAGTCCAGATGATATCCAGAGTCAGGTAAGGTTGAGTCCTACTCCCTGGTGTATGGATAGTACTGAGAAGCCAAAATGAGGCACTGGCATCCCCAAGAGACTGCCCCAAAGAGATATTTGTGAAGCTGGAGGAAAGGATGAAATTAATCAAATTTCCAAAATGAATTTACTTAAGGGCAGGGCATACACTGCAGTAGCACCACAACACCCAGGTCCACAAAGACGTTGACAAACAGGAAAATTTTCACAGGAATAGGGCATTTCATTGAAATTGTTCTGGCCTTATTTTTTGTCTTAAAAAACCACATTATTTCATGCTGCAACAGCAGCAGGAGCTGTAGAAACTCCGAGACCAGGTGAATTCAAAGCTGAGCCAAAAGGAGAAACAATACGTGTCCAATGGCACTTCACAAATACTGCTTGCAACAGGAGAGGGTGAAAACATCCATAAGGAAGCAATTTTATGCTTGTTACATTCAAAGTGTGGGAGGAACACTGAGTACATTTCTGAGCTCAGCAGACACAGAAGGACTGCTTTGATTTGTTTTCAAAGTAGAAGCTGAATAAACAGAATCATTATAACATCTCAGTGTTTGCTAAGACTGTAGACCCAAGGAATGAAGTCATAAGATAAAAAAATAAAACTACGTGCATTGTAGGCTGTTGAATAAGTGAGCTAAAGAGCAAGGTTCAGAAACAGAAGGAAAAGTACTAGCTTAGTCTTTGGTTATAATGAAATATTTATGTTCATCCATAGTAAAAGCTGGCCAGGATGTTGCCTTAAATTGGTCTAAACCACTTAAACTGGTCCTGCCTTTCTCTAATATAATATGTTATGACATAAAATACAGAGCCTCCAGTTCAGCCACACGCATGTGCTCATTCCTCAGTGTGACAGAGGTGGCTCCTGTCTCTAGGCACACATTTCTTTGTCCTTTGTAGCACAAAACCTTTGAAGAACCCTGCAGACCACTGCCTTTTCCTCCTTAAGGGCTTCAGAGCAACAGCAGGGAGCAGAAGGGCCCGAAGTCAGGGAGAAGAAATGGAGAAAGCTGATCCTGGATTGCCAAGTTCCAAGCCAGCAGAGGCAGGGTGGTCCCTGGGGTGGCCCAGGAGCAGGGAAGCTGGGGGTGCTCGGTTCCAGGGCCAGGATCAGAGGGCTCAGTAGCACAGCTGGGACTGTGCTGTGCCTCACCCAGCCCGAGGGTCAGCCCGAGCACGGCAACAATTTCAACAAAGGTTTTTGTTCTTCAGGCCTGGGTGAAAAAATCCTTCCCTTCTGGATCAAGGGTACCTGAACAGTGGAGCAAGCCCTACTTGAGGCTTTCTCTACATGCACAGGGATAGTTTAAAGGCAGTTCCTCTCCCTTCTTTCCTCTTGGGTTCTTAAAGATGCCTTTGGATGAATTCCCTCTGCTCCAGCAGGCACATTCACCTAGGGACACCCATCTGCAGGTTCACCACTGCTCTTCTGACATTCAGAAGCAATCAAAGCACCAAAAACCCCTCACCAGAGACATTACTAAAAGTTACTGCAAATTTTTAGAGTGATTTATGTAAGGTTGGAAACATTCAGCAACAGGCCCCACTAAGAGATTCCCTCTTTGGGCTTCCCCAGACCTTCCAACGCTGTGGCTTGTTCAGAGGCCAAGGAGTTCTGAACAAGAGTTATTGTTTATCAGGAGTCTACCTGTGCATAACCACCCACATCCACAGTGACTTTGCAACCTATCTGTAATTCCTTTGATTGGATACAAACAGTCATTAGCTGCAGTTTCCAGCTGGGACACGCAGCCCTTGGGATCTGTTGGTTTGGGAAGCTGTAGCCAGTTCACCAGTGGAGTCATGCCCATACTGCAAATCCAGCAGTTTCCACAGCTGAGGTTAAACTTGTAGGTTTACAGCCCATGGAACAGAGGTATGGATGAACTTGAACTCACAGTTCCAGGCCTAAACCTACAGCACAGTATGCAAAATAATAATAAATAAAAAAAATAAACCTATGCAATGGAATGATGGGATGGCTTAAATTCAAATTCAAAGACTTAATTTCTGCACATATGATACAACATGCTGTGCAAGGTTTTAAACACCTTTCAGATAAATAGGAGAGACAGAGCAAAATGGACTGTAACAAAATTCTCGTGGTCTCAAGCTGTTATCTCATCTATCTGAACAAGCCAAAGAAAGTTGGGCTAAATGAAAGGCTGGGACTGAGGATGGCCAACTGCTGCCTGACATTTCAGCATTGCAGTTAAAGGTTTGCTCCTGTGGAGCAGCCTCTATTTGTCAAATGAAACATCAGCAACGTTTTTTCAGTTACTTTTAAGAAGGTTTCATAGTAATAAAAAGAGTATAAATATCAGAATAAAAACTTGAAAATGTACTATCTGATTCAAAGCGTGCATAATACATTAAATTAATTGGATTTTTTAATGCTGAGAGACAAAACATTGCTGGCAGTAACAGTCCCAGATCAGGAAAGGGACTTGGGAATTACCACATCCAGAGAGAAAGAGATAGTGAATCACATCTCCCAGAGGATTTCCAAAAGCAATGGAAAAATCTTACAGGGTGAGAAATAGATTTTTCAACTGCAATTATCTACAAACAATTTGAATATTTCATCAAGCGCTTTTGTCTCTATCAGCAAACAGAAAGAAATAGCATAGATCCAGGAAATGCTGTGATATTTAGAATATTTCACAAGCGTTTCAAATAAGAGTTTTTCATCAGAAGATGAGGAATTTGACAATGACTTAATATTTCATGGAATTATATTAAATTCTATATTTTAGGTAGCGAACTAGGACAAGGATAAGATTTTTGGAAAAGTCGCATCATGGTTAAAAAGCCATTACCTTGCTGCCATCCCCACTCTCTGAATGTTGTATGTAGTGGAGCAGCACCTCTAAGAACCCAGAGGCAGAACCTCCCATCCCATTTGTCAGAGGTTTTGTAAAGCAGACATCACACTCTGCCCAACAGTGCTTGACAAACACACTGCCACAGCTCTCAGCACAGTCCCTGAGGAAACCAACCCCTCATGAAGTTCTGTGCAGGCCTTTTTCTCCTGAGGGGATGCCAATCAGCCAAGGTGTGAAGAAATGTAAATGGGCTATGCCTGGTTCCATGAGAGAAAATGGATTTATTTTTATATCAAGAAGATAAAGATAAGATCAAATGTTTGCAACTGCCCC
>VZTR01024606.1:557142-572776 GCA_013400775.1 Chaetops frenatus | reverse complement strand
ACATTGGGCTTAAACTCATTCATTTCTACAACTCCAGGGGAAAAAATAAAAAGAAAGCCAGAGGGTACTGGGAATTTTTTTCCACCAAAGTAAGTGTTTGTGATTTTTTTTTTTTAACTCCTAACATGATATATCTGGATACATTATAAGAAATTCCAGCACACAATTAGTACAGCCATTGTCTACCCTAGCACATCAAGAGCATTATCTTCATCATTATTAATTCTTTTCATCTGGGAAAAAAAATGTGGGAAAAGTCTCACAGCAGATCTTCAAAAATAACTTTTGAATACATCTTTATTACTGGCAAGAACACAGAGTTAATTCAGTTACTGCCAGACTTAGTAGAAGCATCATGATTATCAGGAGAGCCACTGGTCCTGTTTGGGAGTTTCAATAAAATAGTTCAACAGCCTGAAAGATCAGACCTTAACAGGTTAGAAAATTAAGGTAAAAGCCAAATGTAAGTTAGCTTTGAAGAAAAAGATTCACCTAAACAGACTGAAGGAAAAAAAATACAATTTGAAATGCAATTTTTAAATTCAAATGCACTCTGAATCCTACTAATCGAAACTCTGAAAAGGTGAGTGGGGGCACTTTGCCCTCAAAAAATGCCAAAGAACTGTGTCCAACTCTAATTTGCCAGAAGAGTTTACAGACCTATTACTCGGAGACAATCAACTTTTTTTTTCTTCTTGCCACATGCCCCAAACACATTTTTCATGTAGAACAACAGCAGGCAACACACTAAAAGATTGGTTTTAATTTTTTCCAAGCATAACTGGAACCTTTTTTTACCTACTCCCTCATTCTTTGCAATATGCAAGAAAGCTTGCCTGAATAATTATACAGATCAGCATAGCTACTATTTATTGCCTAATTATGAAAAAGTAATAATAAAAATGAAAAAAAATGGCTATATAGATTTTCAGTCATATAATTCCAATGTTCCACTTTGCTAAAATGATGTAAAACACCTACCCTTATTAGCCAGGAATATGCTGAAACAGCATTTAAATAAAGACAAAACCCACAGCCAGACAGAAAGCAAAAATGCTACAGACATATTTTACAGTTTCCAGTTAGGTGTTTCACTGCAAATAAGACAGGAAAAATAGGGTTTTCTATCTCCATAACTTTATAAAATGCACAAAGATATCAGATTAGCACTCATTAGATATCATCAGTCTCAAAGTAGTGTTTTGAGACCTCCAAATAAAAGTACAACCAATGACTGGACAAAAGGGATATTTTGTTTACTTCTAGATTTGCTATGTGTCTTCATTTGTGGTGAAAAGATGCAATTCCCAGCCTTCACAAGTTTATGAAATGCTGTTTACATGAGTCAAGGACCAAAACATTTCTTGTTGTTATGGGAAATTGTAGCAACTAAGATGTTGCAGTCATTTGGTAATCTAAGCATCAGACACTACAGTGTTTAAATTACAGCACATTTTGGCACTTCGATGGAGAAAACTACATACATAAAAACCAAATTAAACCAGCAAATATTAAGGTAGCCTTAAGGCTGGGGGTTCATTTAACTTTTCTGAAAGTCAAACTACTCAAACATTGGAGGTCATCAGATGGCTGGACATGGAAGGAGCAGAGAAAATGAGGCAGAGATAAGAGACATTGTAAAATTACCTAAATCAAATTGACAGCACTGCCTTGGGAGAGGGGCTTGCTCAAAGCAGGAAGGGGCTGGAAGTGGCTCTCAGACAGAAGCTGGAAATGCAGTTTCCACTGATTTAACACCACACAGCAGATGAGCAAGAGATCTACCAAATTCTTGTTATTCTGGGGACAAACTGCAAACACTGGGCAGGCACTGGAAGCTTGAGGAGCAACCTCCAGGAACCTGGGAACCCCAGCACCAGGAGGCAAGGCAGCTGACATTTTAGAAGCAGGGAGTAAAATGGCTTTTACAAATCTTTTTATTACTGTGGCTATCATAACAGGTGCTTTCCTCAGCAGTGATCTCACCAAAAAACCATCTCTTCATTTACTTTTAGTGCACCTGTGTTCCTTCAGTGCCACTTTCTATACACAAGGAAATAACTGCAGAAAAGTCCTTTGTCTGACATATCCTATCACAGATCTCATTCACTCTAAAAGGTTTTTCTGAAGGCTGCTGAACCTGACTGCTTCTGGATTTAAGGGGTAAGGAAGGAAAAATTCCCAAATTATTTTTCTGAGCCAGACAAGTGTTATGGAAAGAGATGTTTATTATGTTGTAAATATAAGTTTCTAGGAAAAAAAAAATAAAATAAAATAAAATATCTGGAGATAGAGTCCCTTCCTTCTTTCCCTCTTCCCCGATCTCTCTTTAAATACTTAAATCAATGTTTTGGCCTTCTCCAAATCTTATTTTTCTCATCTCTCGCTGCCCTGTCTTATATTTTAAGTTCAGAAGCTCTTGGTTGTGCCTCAGGTGCATGAACCAGCAGGAATAAGCTGTCTGGGGATACAGGTGAGTTTTTTGGGAGTCTCTTTTCATCATCTCCGGTGCTAGCCCACTTAAAATTACTTGAAAAAAATTGTCACACATCAGATTTTTTAAGTTCCTTATAATCATAATTTTAATAGCAGCATATGTAGCATGAATGTCTGGAGAATTTAAAGCTCACATCTATTCTCCTGTTTACTGTTTAAGCCTTAATTTAGCAGCAGAGATTGTGTATCAACATTTTAGCCTCAGACTGGCTACACTAAAAAGGAGGAGGCATCTGAGCAGATGGATGTGACAAACTGCATGCCCTGAGTGGGCAAAGCACAAATATGCTTCTTGATCAACCACTGAACAAACTTTTACAAATTTATGAGCTGAGGAAGGGCAAACTCAGGTTCTGTGATGGAAACTGACTCAGGTTATAATTTCATTTGTCTTTCTACACTCTCCAGACTATTTTATAAGCAAAACAAAGGCATGAGTTACACTGCATCATGTGTAGACACACTTGAATTCAATGCAGTCATTTACTGTGAAGTTAGTTTGACCTTGTGCCTGCCGAAGTCAGATCAGAAAATTCCCAACAGCTTAAAATAATAATAACAGAAACAACACCACCACAGTCATATACACTGGAAACACTCTCATTGAGAAGCAGCACTTCCAGAAGTCCTTTTACTTTACAACATCATAAACTCTTATTATCATCTCAAGTGAAAATGACAGCAGTGAAAGCAGGCCAGAAACAGGAACCCTTCCCTCAGTCTCCTTCAGCATCAAGGAGTCTGGCTTTGATATAGAGGTGGTTTTTCTGGTGCAGTGCAGTTACCATGACAGCCTGCTGTGTTTTAATCTGTTCCTTAAAAGAGCTTGACCAGCCATGAAGAGAATAACAGTGTTAAAATTCCCCAACAGAGGTGAAGAGAGGGGTCATGTTGTTTTGGAGCACTCCTTCACCTTGCTGCCAGTGGGGTAAAAAGGTAAGTGCAGACAAGGGAAGGTTTTAGCACATCCAGGATTCCCTGGTGTCTCCAGTATTCAAGCCACAGCTTCACCTCTCTGTAGGTCTTTTTAAGCACATTTGGAGGTAAAACAGCTCTTGGGATGCTCTTTTCCAGGCCAGGAGCAAATAGGTGGTACTGGCCTCACCCTTGGGCAGCTGCTGTCCCAAGACATCTCCTTGCTGATGACAGATTAGTATTTTGTCTTTGATGCATGAATTTTTTTCATTTATGGACAAGTCTAAAGAGTCAGATCAGTTTTCATTTGTACCATTCAGTCAGAAATCCCACTAAGTGAAGTCCTCCAAGTCAAGAGTATGGCAACTACAAGACTGATCCCTGCCTAAATTATAACTACCTGCCCCATGAATAATTTTGTTTGCCATGTCTGTCAATCAGGCTCCTTCTGTGAGCATTAAATTTATCATGGTAAGTTAGAGGGAAGAAAAAAAAAGATGTGGTGTCAAAGTTGTCTCTGAGATTAATATTACAGGAAATGGGAAAGGTGAGCTTGAGGCACCAAGGGCACTCATGTGCCATGCTCAGCTGAATCACAGGTTTTATACCTCTGATGTCCTCAGACTGAGCTCAGGATTCTGCACAAGGAATTCTCATAACGAGGGTGGGAGGCCAAGGGCAGACAGAGCAAACTTGGAAAGCTTTTCCAGGCCTCCCAGGTGGGCCATGACCAACCCAGCAGTGGGACCCACCTGCCTCACATGCTCTGCCCACCTACAGCAGCTGCAGACCTCTGGTTATTTTACCATCCTTACATTCAGTTTGAATTTCCAAAGCTACTTGTAAGTATTTAATCCATTCCTAAAATTGCCTTTAAAGTATTTTAGGAGCAATATGCCAGGATTTTATTTTTCTTTTGCCTTTTTTTTCAAGTGCGTGTTAGCAAGCTAAAGTCAGACACAAAGAACACGTTCCTTCCATAACATTCAAAATATTTCTGAAAAGTTGGGGAAAGTTTAGCATTTTAACAGTGACAAGATGTCATAATAAACGATTTTTATGTAACTTAGAAACTCCTTTAAATGCAAAAAGAACTTCGTATTTCTTTAGAACTCCATGGGGAACATGAATTTACTGAAAACTACCCAAGCGTGGTATGAAACAGCACATTGTTTAAAAAGCAGATAAATCTTTAGGTCATGCCAAAGCATGATGGCTCTTATTCATTCATAAAAATAACAGTCCTGCATCCTCAGCAAGACATGGACTCCCTACATTCCCATATCAGCTGGAAATTTTTTTACATTCAATAGACACTGTCAGGTGCTCCAAAGGAATTACATAATCGTTATTTCTGTTTTTTCTTAGAAGTGGAGTCAATATTATGTGAAAATGAGACAGTGCCTTTGATGCAAATATTTAGACATATAATACTTAAAAAAAAAAAAACAAAACCAAAAAACACCTACCAGTATCAACCAAGCTCTTAAATCTTATTTGATTAAGAATTCTGGACCATCAGAGTGAACTGGATAAATTCCCCAGAGCTTGCTCCTTCAGGAGCAGCACACCTTCTAAGTAGAAGGCAAAACCTGGCAACTCTTCGCAAAAACAACCCAAAGAACAAAGAAAGATCATAAGGGAAGTAAATAAAAGAAAAATAAAATGGTGGGGGGTAGAATATTCCTATCCACTTAGCAGTCAGTGGAAATTTTTGCAGCCTGCCTCCTGTCTTTAACATGAGAAAACCTCATTTTTTTCGGATTTTAACAGCCCAAGAATTTTTTCATCTGTTCATTTTGAAGCTGAAATAGCTGAGGCTGATCACAGCTCTACTGTTTCAGACCCCGGCTGAAGAGAAATTTGGTGTAAATGTTCAGACAATAACAGGGTATGCCAGTGAAAAATCCCTTCCTGCAGCTTCAGTTCTGCCACTTCTCCAAAATGGGCACTTTCTAGAACATTCTAAGCAATACTTTGAGTGCTATTACTGACTACTAATGACAGCTTTATCTCAGGCTCAATTCTTGCAGTGTTGTGCTGAAAAGAAACTTCCCAGCACATGAATATAAACACAGAAATAGGAACAGAATTAACCAGGTAATATTTTTTATAAGGACATGAACTAGTCTAGGCAGAGGAAACCTTCCACTCCTCCTTTATTAGCAGAACAAGATTAATTACATGAGCCCACAAGCTGTAAAAAGCAGCAGACAGTATGAAGTTCTGTTACAACTAAATGCTGCTGCCAGCTCAGGTAGCAGCAGTATGATTTTCACCTCTGGACTCCTCAGGGTGGGTACTTGGGCCCATTTTTTCTAATGATCAGGAATCTCTCACCTATGAGCAAGACAAATATTGAATAAACGCAGCCTTAAAAATCAATATGCAATGTGGATACAAGGAGTGGCGATTTTATCCTAATTCCTTTACTAACATATACCTAAAACAGTCTTAAATGTGACTGGTGCCTTCTGCTATCATATTTATCTCATCAATTGTCTGAAGCTCGTAAGTCTTGCTGGAAAATCCATTGCTCCTTGGTCCATACAATAAACTACTATACCACCAAGAAATCAACACTATTTACTCTGGTGCATTTATGAAACCTGACCTCTTGCAAAATTCCATGGGCAAGTGCTCAAGGCTGCAGCTGTGACAACTGCCCCAGAGAAAAGATCTGCAATACAGAGTATTTGCATGGCCTGGGCACACCATCTGAGCACTGGGATCTGTGCAAGCTCAGCTCAGGGGCTGACACTTGTACATGGATGGCAGAGACTGCAGAACACTGTGGCTAAGGGGAGGAAAAGCACCAGCATTGCACAGCTGCCAATTTCCCTTAGGGGTGCACAAGCACTGTAAGTTTAATTTCAGAGCAATGCCCTCACGGCAGCAGGGATGGTCAGCTGCACACCTGGACTGTGCATTTGACTTACTGAGTTAAAATTCTGCTCAAGATTTTCTGCTGTGAAGATGGTTTATCATTCTTTCACTTGGTGGCTCCTCATTGACTTCCAAACTCCTGTTTCTCTATCCCCAGTGGGAAGTAGATGCTGACAAATGCAAAGGATGGGGATCACAGGAATTAATTCCTATTACCAAAGGACATGATGAAGGAATACAGCCAAACATGATTACTTGCTATACTGACACTCTACTTCAAGATCATTTGCAATGAACCATTTCCCAAATGAACAAAAAGAAGACTTTTGGAAAAGGGAATATTTCTGAAGAGTTCTTATTCAGTCATGTTTTGCAAGTGCTTGATCAGAGGAAAAATAACACATTGTCAGGTTTTGCAGAGGTTTTACCATCCACAGAGGAACTCTCACTGAAAGTCTGGCCCAAAATGTGTTTTTGCATTTCCTTTTTGTTTTTTATTAAATGCTGTTGCTTGTTATGTTTGTCTAACACTGTAGTGTTAATTGTTTAATGCTATAGTGTTAATTGGAGGTCCTCTACCATGAACTACTTTACCCTTCTCATATGCAGAACTGATTAATTCCTAGGTATGCATTATACTAAAAGGCATATTAATTAACATTCTAACATTTTATAATTATATTATGCATTAGCAATGGTACATTTAATTGCAATAATCACTGTGGCATCACATGTGGGTGGCACTACAATTTAATACATTTTCACTTTTTAGTCATAAGAATTGAGATCTAAATTCAGTAACACTTTCAACAACTGATCTAATTTTTAAGGTTCTCTTCAAAGACCACTGCTAGATATTCTGCAGAAATTCTTTGATTCACAAATGGAAACTGCAAGTTTAAACTAAATTTCTTTTTCAGATGAGATTCCTACCACACACAGAGATGAGCCAGAAGGTCACTGAGTACAAACTGTGCAAGCTAAAGGGAAAAAAACCACTCCACAACTAAAAACATGTTTGCCTTTTATTGTTAGTCTGCTGTATTTCTTTGATAGATCTTTCATGCAGTAAATTCTATTGATGTCTAGATATTGTATCTTCTTTTTGGCTTATTGTTAAAATGTCTGGTTTTCCTCTAACTTCACCACCACAACATCCATCCTCTTGCATGTTTGGCTGACCTAACATCAACACTTCTTGCTTCTGCCCCTCCTCCTTCCTCCACAAGTTCTTCCTCTGATACAGGATTTAGAGACTCACTGATTTTGTTCCCAATCCTAATGCACCCTGTTCCACCTCTGAAAGCAAAATACCACAGGTGATACCTCAGCAGGCACGAGGATGGTAAAGTTTGATCCTTGGGAACATGAAGGATGCTGTCTGTACCCAAACACAGCACATGCTTTTTCACAGCTAATTAAAAGATACTAAAAAATCATCTTTCTTTAAAATTTAGATTTGACTTAAAATTTATCCTAAATTCAGTGAGGAGATATTCAGCAGTATAATTTTTCACCAGTATGGTGCACAATTAGCCCCAGAAAGAACTAAAGGGAGATGTCCTGAACACAAAACAAAATTGAGACAGATTTCACGTGTGAAACCAGAATCTAATCCTACAAACATTTTATAATTGAAAAAGGAGACAATTGGCAATCTTTTCTAAGGACTTTTAGAGACTCCAGTTTACCATATGCCCAGTCCTGCCACTGCTTCATGTCCCTTTTTTTCTTTTTTTACCTTCTTCCCACAAAATTTATGTGCTTCTTCATATACAGGTCAGTACTAGAATAGAAACAATTATTTCATGACTTAGTGAGGAAAATGTTCTATCAGTCTGAGGGAAGCAGCTGAAGATATCCAATGTGTCTAAAACAGTTTCCTAGGAAAGTTCTTAAAAGCAAAGCTAATCTATTTTCCCTTAGAATAGCTAATAGTGCCTGTGGCTATGTTTGCGTGCACAAATGTTTGTTCTTTATTCCACTGTCAGTAGTGTTCTTTGCCTAAAGGTCACATGCCAGCAAAACATGATGAGAACCATGTGTTTTCACTCCTTTCCACTTCCACTCTGAAGCAGAGAGAAAGAAAGAAGTAACTAGAATATTTTTCCATGGCTATATAAATCCTGACTGCCTTGAGAAATTCTTGTGTAGGGTTATCTCAGGAAACCCTTGAGGCAAACAGTTTAATGGATGCAGAAACCCACACACCCTGAAGTAGGGAGGATAAAACTTCTCAGTTTTCTGAGTGGCTCAGTGAAACTGTTCAGGAGTGGGGGAAACCCTTTAGTGGTGATGATCTACAGGGTCATTCACAGCAGTTTCACCATGTTCAGTAACAGCTAAAAATGCCATGGGTTGGTCCATTGCAGTGCAGGTACTGTAAGAACAGCCAGACTCAAAATCAGGAGGTCAGGATACAATCCTTACCTGCACACCAGGAGAACACAGAGTCCCCTCTCCCAGGAGCCCAAAGGACTTCATAATGTCTGTGATAGCAGGATCTTAATGGTGTGTCTGGCCTTTTCAGATTTATCACATTCTTATTTTAAATTAACAATTCAACCTAGCTTTAGAAAAAAAGTGGAAGCTATTTTTCTTTATGCTTGTTCTTTAAAAATTTAAGTTTTGTGAATAGCAATGAATATAAGATTAGGTTAAGTATCTGATCTGAGAAAAATTTTTTCCTGATACTTTCCTATTTAATATCAAAATGAATGTGTGGGTGTTTTTTGAAATGAAATATTACTCGGGTGCCCTAGAAACCTACTTCTTTGGAAACATGTGAAATGTGATAGTTTCAGAAATTCAATTTAGTTCTTCAAGTCACTGGGGCACATTTGAAAATATTACCCTTGATCTAACTCTGATAGAAAAAGATTGTTGTTTTCATTAAACAACACTGCTGAAACCAAACTTCTGTAAAAGTTCTCCATTTTAATTAAAAGAGGTACTTAAAAAAAAAAAAAATAACGTTTTCACTTGCTTGATTAAACCCACATCATGGATCATTGCAAAGACAAAGACAGTTTTAGCTAAGCATCAGATCTAAGTTTTCTATTTTAAAGAGTTATTACATATAGTCTTTCATAAAGATATAGAAGCTTTAGACATTTAGTCATAATAGTCTCCTTCATTTGCTATGTTGAGTTTGAAGAAGACAGAGAAGTTGAGCTGTTTAAATCTGTGAGCATGCACAGAACTCTAGCAAAAGAATCTCTCTTCATATAAAGAGGTTATTAAGTAATTGGCCATCTCTGTTCAAGTCATTGAAATGATTGTTTTCTACAGTTATTATCCTGTGCTTTCAGTTTACATAGTTTTTCCATTTAATGCAAGTAGAACATAACTCACCAAGTTGGCAAACAGTGTTCTGATTAGCAAAAACATTTTGAGCTAAGACAAACTCAATGCAATTATTAGTATAATCTTATTACAAAGATAAACCTTTAGACAAAGTTTAGACAGGAGCCAGCAGCTTCTATATATAATACTAAATTTAATTACACTTATTTAAATCATCAAATGAGAAGGCCTGGGCTAGGCTGGGAGACTGTGCATATTTAAGAAATGGTCCAAGAGAGCTGAGAGATTTTAATCCTGTCCTCTTCTTCCTGCATAGGTTTGGTGAGTGATTGAAAGAGGGTTTTGGAGGAGACAGAAGGATGAAATGGATCTGTTCTTGCACTGTAATTACAACTCCCAGCAAATGTAATTCTATGTATTTAGTGTGCCTGGGATATGGGACTAAATTCCCACCCCAGGAGGTTGTCACAGGCTGCTGTGTGTCACCAAGACACTGATATTTGTTCAATCCCAAATACAGCCCTGTACCCAAAGCTGCTCCTGAGCCAGCTCTGTGATGTGGCACACGTCACTCACGACACTGAGCAGAGACTCAAATCTGATCCAAGATAACCCAAAATCAATCTGTGACCTCCTCCACTCAGCAGTTAAAACGCTGACACCTCCAGCTAAATGAACATGCATTTTACAACACTTTACTGCTGACCAGTTACCAGAGCTGTGAGAACCCCTGGCAGCCCTTCCTTCTGGAGTTTTGCACTCCTGGTGATGCAAATCCAGGACACAGCTCCAAGGTCTGCTCTGCTGGAGCCAATGCAATGGGATCACACAGCCCCGGGACCTGGGCTACACATCCTGACACCTCTGTGCCCATCTCAGACCTGTTATCCTCACACATGCTGCTGCCTACAAGAGCACCCACCTTAAAGAAACAGGTTGATTCTCTTAGATGTTTATATGGTTATTTTAAAAGGCCTTGTGACAATCAGATTCAGTGGTGACCTGCTCTGGGTTTGCATTCATCTGGCATGGACTGCACTAGCCCTGGCTCAACACAGTGGAGAAAGACAGGATCTCTTTTTGCTGCTAATTTAAGCACTGTAGGGGAAAAATGAACCAAATCCTGCAAGGCAGCAGAGCTGACTGGGATTTACCATAATCACAGAGTGCAATCAACAAAAATAATGCAGAAGGAATATTGCACATGGCACTGGATTCACAACTCAAGTGGTACTGTGGTACAGCAGATATGGATACCCAGAGCTTCCACGTGCTAAAGAACTGATGGAAGTCAAGGGAAATATTTGAAAGAACACCTTAGAACAACTGATAGAAATACAAAAGCAAATCCAGCCAAATTTTGAGTTTGCATCTGTGCAGATCCAAGGTGTATCTGTGACACGTTAGCTATATTGGTCATCTCCAGAATTTGCAGTACAGACCAAGAAGTTATTTTTCAGTGTCTAATGAATTCAGTAGCAGCATTCCTTTTCATTCTATTGCATTCTTGTTAATGGATGGGTTTTATTTATTAATGCACATCGATGGTTTCAAGATAAGTTTTATTCCAGATATTCCAGTGCAACATTCTGGATTTGTGCATAGCAGTTGCTTTCCATTAGGGAAAGAGCCATTGGATTCAGGCATCATTTGCAAATTTGTTGCCATTCTAACTGTTGCAGAGCATATAAATTACAATATCATATTTTATGAAAAATCAGTCATTACTGTAATTAACCACCTTCCTTATCACCTTGCACTTTTTGCCTTATCGCATCATTGACTATCTGCTTGTAATGAGTAACACTCAGGGATTATTGTTACATATACAATTTACAGTAATTATTAGGTTAGTGACAATGACTTACAAAACTAATAGTGCATCTTTGTTTCTCCAGGTTCAATTTAAGGAATGGTGCTATTCTCACTTCATTTCAAAACATCAATAAGTCTGTTTCCAAGTTGAAAATTCATCTTCCTTTGTACATAGACTATACATTTCATAGGACAGAAACTCATTTCCATATTAGTCACAGCAGCAAAATGATTTCTCATTCACCCTCAAGTTCATTAAAAACAAAGTTCTTTTAATGTTGGATGAAGCTGGATTAAAAGCATACATTAGCTTCTGACATTAAAATGGAGTAATTTTATTTCTTTATTCCACAGTCTGAGACAGCATTAAAAGTAGACTTTCAACCAATATTTTGGAATTGCAATTACTGCATTAAGAGGCAAATCTGGACTCCAAGCAATTATTGCATTAAGAGATATATGTAGACTATAAAGGTGGATACATATAAAGGTTTAATTATAATTTCTTTTTAAAAATATTACTGCAAAATACTCAGTGAGAAACAGCTTTCCAGACGTTATTGATATATTTTTATGTTCTTCTAGCCTGCAAAAGGAGGAACACTAAAATCCCTGAAGTTAATATGTGACAATAAGAATCAAAGCATCTCATTTGGAAAACTGCTTAGCAGAGCTGCAAACCAATAAAAGTGTTCTTTCACACACACAGTTCTCAAAATTCTCAACAGAGGCACTTTAGGTCTGTTTCCTTTAGCTGCTGGCACTTCCCCCTAAACATTCCTTCTTGACTTTCCTGACAGCTCCTTCTGCAGAGAGTCCCCCTCTCCCTCCTTGTTCCCACCTTGGAGAAGTTAATAGCAGACACTTCAATGCCTCTGTCTCACCCTGTGCCACCAATTCAACTCTGGAGAGTTCCACAAAATGATCCCACCCTTCCTTCGTCCTCTTTTCCCCCGGTTGCCTTTATCTGTAGCTCCTGAACCACAAAGACTTTTCCTTGCCAACCAATGTGGTGTGGCCCTCCCACACCCTGCAGGTCACCTGGGGCTGCCCCAGCAGGGAACCCCTGCTGCATATCCAGGGTGATCCCTCCACTCATCCTTCACCAGAGATCTCCCCAGCCCTCGGAGAACAACAGGTAACTGGCCCCTGCCAACAGTTTCTCTGAGTTCTCAAGAGACCCAAGCCAGCCTGCTTCCCCTGAGAAACCACCCACATCAGCTGGGGTTGCCTTTCCTCCTCCTGTCCCTGCCTTCTGGGAGCAGCTCCTTCCAGGATGGGCTGACATGTCCCACAGGAGACAGAGCTAGTTTTAAATCTGTTATTAATTTGACCCTGACTGACTCCTCTCACCAAAGATAATTTTCATGCCTATGTTATTACTAATTTTGCACGCAAAGGAAAATATGAGATCAGGGTTATTATTTCATGGCTATTGATTGTTTATACAAATTAAAATGAAAGACAAATATATCATTTAAATTATTATTATTATTGTTAGCCAATAGCATGCACAAATTAAAGCAGAAGGAACACTCTTTTATAAATGCCAAGCAGTTTGTACTTTTCAGCATTGCATTGGAATGATCCAAGATTTTTTTTTCCTTCTACCATGGCCAACCACTCCTGAAGTGTTGATAAATCAAAGTCTGCAAGATCAGACTGAGTGGCTTGATTTTTGGTGCATCAAGGGCAATGGAAAAATGGGGAATGTAATAAAGCTACCTAAAGTGCAAAGATGAGAGCTGGGTTGGAAAGGAATGCTAAGATCAGGGGGCCCAGGGACCCTGGAGCCAGAGTGGCACAGTGGAGCAGGGTCATTCAGAGAGAGGCACCTGTGGGGTTTGGCAGCTGCTTTCTCTGAGCCAAAACAGACTGTGCTGCTTCTGCATGGGATAACACAGGGTGCAGCAGCACAGGCACACCTTCTGCAGGTGCTGGAGCTCAAGAAATTAGACTGAAAAATGACAAACCAATGAAGGCTGATTTAGGGATGAATTAGGCTCCCTAGTAGAGGGTTGGGCAAACCCAGAGAGGCTCTGTGGTCTTGCCCTGTGGGACACTAAGAACTGCTGTCCTGGATAAAACCAAAGTGAACAGAACCCAGAACCCTGCTTTGGACAAGGAACTACACAAACTGCCCAGGGAAAGAGTCCAAGGCCAGGCTGGATGGGGCCCTGGACAACCTGCTCCAGTGGAAGGTGCCCCCAACCCCTGGGCTTGGAATGAGATTATCTGTAAGGGTCCCTTCTAACCCAAAACATTCCATGATTCCATTATAAGCAAGAGAGCACAAATAATACCAGCAACCCCTCATCTTCTCTGCCAAGAACCAGTTAATTGATTTGCTGTATTAGAAATGTAAATAAGACTCATGATTTTAAATAACCATTAATGGACTTATCCCTCATGCATTTATGCAGAACTCTTAAACACAACTAATTTTGACTTTCAGAAGACTTTGTGGTAGAGTAAGCTTAACAATTTAACTATTAGTTTTCCTAGCAAAAAATAAAATTACTTTCTTTTGATGGTTCTTCATCTGTAACTAATTATTTCCTTTTGGGTCCTTCCAGTTGCAAATCCATGCCTCAAAATTGCTTTCAGATCTGTGTATCTGCCACCTTTAATTCTTCTGGATCTCTCTTCTGTTAAGGAGTAGAAGCAGATACCCCACAGCAATCTGACAGTGCCCCAGGACAGTAATGCTCCTCCAGTTCCCTGAGATTACCTCAGTTACATTGTGTAAGCTTGAATTCCATTTCTTCAGTGGTCAATATGAAAGCTATCCTTGGGAACAAATTCCAGAGTCCTGAAGGCACAGAAATTCAGATGGGTAAATTGGCACTGCTAAAGCTGAGCTCTTTTGAGTGGAAAATTTATGATTTTGTTGTTGTAAACTGATGTTGAAAGAAAGGCTTTTGCAAAGCTTCAGTCAAAAACATAGCAAAGGAAAAAAGATCTTTAGCAACAAGGCTAATGCCAGTAAAGTGTNATGCCTCAAAATTGCTTTCAGATCTGTGTATCTGCCACCTTTAATTCTTCTGGATCTCTCTTCTGTTAAGGAGTAGAAGCAGATACCCCACAGCAATCTGACAGTGCCCCAGGACAGTAATGCTCCTCCAGTTCCCTGAGATTACCTCAGTTACATTGTGTAAGCTTGAATTCCATTTCTTCAGTGGTCAATATGAAAGCTATCCTTGGGAACAAATTCCAGAGTCCTGAGGGCACAGAAATTCAGATGGGTAAATTGGCACTGCTAAAGCTGAGCTCTTTTGAGTGGAAAATTTATGATTTTGTTGTTGTAAACTGATGTTGAAAGAAAGGCTTTTGCAAAGCTTCAGTCAAAAACAGCAAAGGAAAAAGATCTTTAGCAACGAGGCTAATGCCAGTAAAGTGAGCAAGAAGCACACAAATAGCAGCATAATGTAAAGCTTACAATCTTTATAATCCCACAATGATACCAGGCTGCTCAAAATGCTCTCTTTCAGCAGAACAAAAATCAATTCTGCTTTTATGGGAGATATTCATCCTCATCACTGTTCATTTTTAAGCACTCAGAATAAAAACAAACAAAATCCAATTATTTTTTCTGTTATGGTATCACGTAAGATCCCCTACCAGGGCTCTAATGAGCAAGGCACCCTTCAAACACAAGATGGGATCTCTTGCTTAAAGTTCTTAAAAAATGAGTTGCCAAAAAAGCTGACATGAAGAAGAGAAGCAGCAAGTGAGACTGTAGTCATCAATTCTTTAGTTCCTTTCAGTGTTGGAAGCTGGTTAATAACTCATGACCATATCTATATAGTCAGGAAAGTGACTTCTGCTGCTATCTTAATAGGTAACCATCAGCCCCAAGTAGGATTTTTTAAATTTTACATATATATATATATATATCCATAAATATATATATACNCAGCCCCAAGTAGGATTTTTTAAATTTTACATATATATATATATCCATAAATATATATATACACATAAATATAGATACATAAATATATATCTATAAATGTAAATAGATGAGTCAGTTTATGTTTTGCTCTACAAGTAATTTTTGTAGTAGTTCCATGAAAGTTACCCTTATTTAGTTGTGTCAAATTACACAGTGTTGTTTTAACCAAGTGACCAGGAGGACCAAGAGGGACTTTGAATCAGACAAGTGGGTTACAAGGTCACTCCTAGAGCATTGCCCTGCCCAGGTAGGCTGAATGTG
>VZTR01024606.1:462686-536566 GCA_013400775.1 Chaetops frenatus | reverse complement strand
ATTAAAAATTAATAGAAAAAGCCTAAAAATATAGATCTTTTGCTAGATTTCAGGTACACTGACATTGAACTAGTGTCTGACTTTGGCTGTCATATTGCTAGAAACCTAGAACTGAAGAATTTTCACTAAGTTAAAAATAAAACTTAAAAAATAAAGGCATTAGGAAAAAATAATACAAGAAAGAGCATTATTTGAACCTATTACTACAGGAGCTGTAAAGCACAAATCCAGAAGTAGGCACATCTCACCATATGGGCATGACTGCTGCTTCCTTTAACACCCAACCCCTGCAGGCACTGATTTCTGCCTCTCCTTCCAATATTCATCCCCTCCCAGTTCAGGGAAACAACATCCTCCCATTTCTATTGTCAATCACCCCTATTAAGTTAACTATGATAAAGCACATGTGTCACTCAGCTTCCAGCTTGGAGACTGTTGGAAATGTTCAGTCTGGAATCCTGGCAGTCAGTCTGGAACCCAGGGATCCCCCGTGCATCCAAAGCTGCCTGGAAGGCACACTGCTGCTAATGGGCACCCACTTCATCCCTCAAGAGTGGCCACTTCATAGCTACTTAGAACTTCTTTTTTAAATGCAATAAAACATCCTGCAGCTGAGTTCCTTCCCTCTTTGGAATATCTCAATATGTTTTCATCATAAACCTCTTTGCATCTCAAAAGCAATAAATATCCAAGCTTCAGAGTGGACTCAGGAACTCCTGCCTGCAAATTTACCCAATTGCAGCAATTCTGTTATCTCCTTCTCACCCAGCATTGTAAATGTTGCTATAACATTGTGTGTTTGGTTGGGGTTTTCTTTTGTATAACTCATGTGGCAACCCAATCCACTAAAGACAAAAGTAAATGAGAAACTAACATGATCCCATCCTATAAATGGCACTGAAACTAACGTGAGAAACATTCTGATTTCTAAAAACCTGCAGTTCCATCAATGGCTACGTGAGACGTCTATGCCCAAACTTATAATTCTTTTATTTGCAGCCATCACCTTGAAAAAATAAATGAAAACATGCAGAGGGACAGGTGGCTATGCAGCTGCAGATGTCACTGTGAAATAAATTTGATCAGGCTAAACTTAGTGATGACCCAGTAGGAAACAAATTAGAGATTATAAAAGGGACTGTGGGCATTTTAAACAACCTGAATTGCATTTAAATTAGGCAAAACCCTTATGCAAATTTGTGCCACTTTGCAGCTTCCATGGAATAATTCCAAACCTATTTAAAACAATCTGAGAATGTGACATTACCCCACTGTTCATTCCTTTGAAGTGCAGGATGGTGTTGTGGTTTATAGCAAACCATTGCAGATAACAGGACACAGTTGTACCACACATTGTTATTACTGGAGATTCTGGGCTTCACAATGCAGTTACTCAGAATAATGTATATCAGCTCACCAGAGAACACAGGACAGCAGCCATTTCTTTCTCCTCCTGTTTTTTAGCTTCACCATTTGTTATTGAGACACTTTTCAGCTGTTTACTTCTGAGCAGCTCATTCCTACAATATATGACACAGCAAATAAGTCAAGTTCCCGTGGCATTATTACATCAGTGTGCAATAGGAGAGCGACACACGGCTCACTGTAGGGTTATTAAATCACACTGCTATCTCCACAGCTGCCACAGACATGCAAACAAACCTAACTTATTATTCCCCTCCTGTTTTTTCATTTACGCTCACACCTCCTCTCACTTTTGCTACCTCACTATGCTCTGCGTTGTCTTTCTAACATAAATAAACAAATAACTCCAGAAGAACATGTGTTATTCCTTATGGGTTTACACTCATCTAAAAGGAAATTAATGGCAAAACCTTCATTGGCTTCAGAGGTGCCAAGACAATTCTATTTATTGTGCTAATGGTCTGAGTGAACACAACATCACTAGAATTTCCAGCCTTCTCCAAGCTCTCAAAATTAGTTTGCATCCTTTCTCTAGAAAAAAATACCACTGTGCATTCTTTCAGGATATGTTACAAAAAATAGATATGTCTGAGGTTGTTCCAATAATCAGGTTTCAGAACCAAAAGCAATATATTAAGCATTAGCCCTTTGTCCCACTAATTAGCCTCCCTGAAAGTGAGGTACCTTAATTTGAGCAGAGCACTGAGAACTGGATTAGCTGCAAAATTTCTATGTGGTTGTTGATAGTTGTAGCTGGAAACACTTGTTTTCACCTGACATCTGCTCCCTTATAAAAACATTTTAGTTATCTTTGGGTTCATATGGACAAGAAGTCCCTTAAGCTCGCTTGCCTTTTTGCCTTCAATCACTTAAGAAAAATACAGAGAAAAGGGTTGTCAATTCATGTCCAGTTAGTCATACAGCTCAAATTCAGGCAGAATAGTACGGGGACAAACTGTAGAAGGAAGTTTGTTGTGGTTTTATGGTTTGGGTTTGTTGGCTTTTTTTTCTTTGTCTCCAGCCCTTTAAAAAGGTTTTGCTTCTTACACAAAACGGTGACCTGCAATTTTCAGATATGAGTCTAAAACATACAACAAAATGAAACCCTCTGAAGAAAAGAGACTGAACAAATGCACTGCAAGCACTGGGTCACAAAAACTTGACCAATTCTGACACAGAAATTTTTATTTCTCTCTCTTACTAATCCTTTTCACCAGCAGGATCTTTCAGGCTAAAGGGATTAAATTCAGTACTTTTGTAAAGGTCAGAAAGGACCGTTTCTAAAATCTGTTCAACTTCCTTCTTTCTTTCTTTTGAACTGTGCACCAGAGAGAGCAACTGTATGGGCTCAAGTTTCCATTTAACATATTTCTGACATTTTGCTCCTCTGGTGCAGGAACGAAGGGCAGTCAGTTGACTTTACCAGAGCTCACAAAGGAAGAGATGTCAACAGAGCTTATCCCATTTCTTTAGAGCTGACACAAGTCTTCAGAATGCCTGGGAGGAAGCTACATGAAGTATTTTGTCATAAATTTTTTCTTATTATTTTATACTTCAAATCTTTCAGTGTTCCCTGGGATGGACCTATGGTTCATAATGCTGTATTTCAATTTATTTGATAAATCTAACTCTCAGTGCTACTACAGATTATTTTAAAAGCTCCTTTAAAATATTAAGTAGCATCTTGGGTCTGCACAAGGAAAAAAAATTATCACCTAATCACAGCACTACTGACTAGCAGAAATTAGGGATGGAAGAGAACATCCACTCTATCCCCATGCCAGTGAAGGACTGCCCTCTAGAGTACACCTTGCACTGCTTTTTCATGTCTAATCTTAATCTGTTTTAAGTGATGGTTCTTTCACCACTTCTTCCTCTCCTGCATTCTAAATTTCATGTCATGAAGCTTTATCATGGAATCGAGCCCACATCTTATTTTTCTTAGTTTCAACCCATTATTCTCTGTTATACCCCTCTGTTCTTCTCCATAGTAATTTTTCACCATCATTAGTCTTGACTGACTAAGTGTTTCAAGATAGTTATCATGTCCCCTGCTCTATTTGCATATCCAGTCTAAATATATTGCACTCTTAATTTTACCTGATAAATCAGATTCCCCCTAAGTCACTTAATCTTTCTGGTTGCTCTTCTATAACTTGCCCTCAAATTTTACACATCCCCAGGACAGCAACAGGCAAAGGCATAAATTTGTAATTAAAGGCTAAATCACCATAGCAAGCCCTGGTGTCATCCTGCCAGTCTCGAAGAAAAAGGCAATTTTTGGTGGCTTTGCTGCTCTCCAGGCCCTGTGTTTTAGCTGGGAAAGGAGAAGGCAGGATGGAAAGCAGCAATGCATAAGAAGATGACCAAAAGAGAGGAATATAGTGCTTTGCCACTATGTATTTTTTTTCTTTTCATAGACAAGTTACAGGAGAAGCAACAAAAGATTAAAATATTGGTTTTAATAGTTATTACTATAACAAGTTGAACCATATTTTCAAAGGCATAGCAGAAACCCAGCTGAAAAGGGAAACAGTAGTCAAGGGTGGAGGAAAAGGGGAGGGACCATGGATATTGGAGGTCCCTTGCAGGTGAGGAAGTACCTGGTGAGCACAGTAGTGACAACTCCCTCTGAATCATGGCTTTCTGCACCCTTAGGTTCTGATCTAATAAAATAAGGTCTGAGAGTTTTCTCTTTTTGAAATATGAACTCTTTTTAACTGTTGTCCTCCATCTAAAAGAACTTACACTTGTTTTGTAGATAAATAACCTCTTGGCTCTACATAAGACAAATTAAAATGCATTCTATTCCTGAAGGACTGATATTTTTGGCAAGCCCAGGCATCAATCTAGGCATAGGTAAATATACTTTTGAGTGAATTTATTACTAGCACCTTTGACTAGAAAGAGGTTTACATCTGGTGGTACCAGGACACTTTCTCAAGTAGGAATTTCCTTTTTTCTTTTAAATAACTTTTATTATAATCATCTGGATTCATTGTTCTTCTAGTGAAACAAAGCTCACTTTAATTGCCTTAGTACTGATTCATATACATAGATATTAATCTCAAAAAAAGTCTTGGATGAAAATGATCACAGGAGCTGCTTTTGAAAAGAAGAGGGTTGCACAGTCAGCAAGGTTACAAGGGCAAGACACTGCACCAAGGCAGAAAACTCGAGCCTCAGGAAATGTTGCTTTGGGGATTTTTTTGTTTTAGATTGGCAAAATACAGTATTTGTACATAGCTGTGAAGCTTGGAATCAGTCCCCATTGAGATTAATCATATCAAAGGGATTTTGTGTTTAAAGAAATACTAGTCCCAAAAGCACTTGGTGGCCAGCTTCAGTAGCCAGCTTGGCAACCTCCACCTCTGCCTCATCACACCTCAGCAATACAGGGAGAGAACTCTCTTCCACCCTCCCTTTTCAGAAGTAAAGCAGTAGATTTTTTTTTTTGTTTTTTTTTTGGTTTGTTTTTTTTTGTGGTTTTTTTTTTTTTTTTTTTTTTTTTTTTTTTTTGGTAGAATCAGTTGTCTCACTATCAATTCTCATACTCAACCCTTGTTCCTAAAGATACACGAGAGATTCCCAATTTTCCCATCCTCACCATACATGTCTTGGTAAATCAGTGAAATTAGTTGATCTCCATTTCAATCCAGTCCCCTCTTGATGGAAAGGAAACAAACACAGCAGGTACTTCTTTCCAAATACACATATATTTCCATTAAACATTCTTCTTATTTCATATATGCAAGCGTGAAGACTTCTTGCCTGACAAGATTATGTAGTAAAACTAGTGTGAATTTCAATACTGTCAGGTTTGATTTTTTTTTAACCACAAACCCAGCACAGATGACTCCCTCTATAAATATTGTTCAAATTAGTGTGTAAATTTGAAAACTACAAGCACCACCTCAGGGTGTTCAACAGCCTTCTCCCTTATCTGTCCTGATAAAAACATTTTGTAAAACTCCAGAAACATCTCTCAGCTATTTAATGCTTCTCATCCCTAAACAATAATGATTGATTTTGTTTGGTCTGGAAAACACAAATTATCCCATAATCATTTTATCTTGCCAGCCATGCCTTCCTTGACTTGCTTGCATTTTAAGAAGAAAATGCAGTGATTATAATGAAAAATGGAAAAGGCTGGAGGCACACAAAAGATTCTTCTGCTTCTCGAAACACATCTACTGTAATTGTCTACACAGACTAGCCCTAATTTTTCTGTGAAAACAAAATTAATTTAAAAATAAAAGGGCACATTACCTTTAAACCTGCCTTGCAATTATCTAGGGCTTCATTTCCATATTTTTCCTGCTTTATAACAAAACAACATACAGGCAACAGCAATCTTTCTTTCCTCTTATTATTTTAAATAACCTTATACCTTAAAAAGACAATAACAGAACAAAATTCAAACCTTCAGATGCTTAAAAGAAGCTTTGATTGAGACAGCACACTCAAGAGAAACAAGGATTGGGCTGCAGCAAGGCACACTGATGGCTAAAAACTGAAAAAAAAAGAATAAAAATGTACCAAATTTTTGCTAAAGAGAAATAAAAAATGAAGTTTGACAAATAGGAGGCAAGAAAATCCTGGGTTTTAGCTGTATGAGTTAATAGGCTGACATGTCAGCATTTGATACTTAGTTTTCTGTGCAGAATAACTGCCAAGGGATAGTGAGATATCTGTGGAAGGAAGGCAGCATGTCCTGAAACCATGGACATGGTGTTCTCACAGACCTGAGCTGAAAACATTAACGTGAAAACAAAGTAGATTCCTCTCTTTTTTTACCTTCCAAAATTATTCTCCAAGCTTCACAGATAAAATATTGAGAAATATTTTTCAGGAATAACTTTCAGAAAATTCCACCTGAACATGAGGAAGAACTTCTTTGCTGTACACTGGAGCAGGCTGCCCTGAACTGAAGCTCTGAGCACCACAACTCACCAGATCTGGACAAGACCAGCAGCACACACACAGATCACAACACCCAGCACCAAACGGTGCCTGCTGCATGCACAAAGTACAGGAATCCACTCACAGAGTGAAGCAAAGGATATTTGAGCAAACAGTCAAGGAGCTGGAAGTTGTTGCCATGACCAGGCTGAACATGTAGGTCAATGTGATGTGCAAGGAGCCCTCTGCCTTTAACAACAGTTTTATTACATTAATAGCAGCTTTAAAAGGGTGTTATAGTAATATTGCTTCTGATCATCATCTTCACTCCCAATAGAATGGTCCCCTATTAAGGAAAGAGGAATTTCCAACACTTAACATTAAGTCTGGCTATAATCTTACTAGATTTTGATACCTTTATGGTTCTCCAATTTCCTGTCAGCAAGGTAACCCACACAGCACTTCTGTGAAACAACAGGAGGGGTATGCCTGCACTTACTGCTAGTAATAGATCATATTTAAGAAGTTCAGTCAGAAGCTGAGGTAGTCATTTACAAGGAATTATTGGATCTCAGCTCTCAAGGACCTCATAAGCTGGAAGGAAGAAAAACTTTAAGAGCAATAAATCTACCTTTAATGTCAATACAAAACTCACTGCTGTGGTCAACAGCATTTCAGAGGAGTCTTAGGATGTTCAGAAGGAAAACACTCTCTGGAAGTTCCACCAAATGCAGCTGCTGTGTCAAGTCAGCAGTTTTGAAATGCTCTATTTGGCAAAATAGCAAACAGCTATGGCCTATTAAATTCTTCTATTGATTCAACCCAACAGTGATCCAGCTGTGGCTTCAGCCAGCACATTTCAGGCAGAGTCCCCTGCACTGTCCTTGTCCCCCCCAGCCAAGCATTCAGCTCCAGGAGAGTCTCAGTGGAAACACACAGTCCTCACACACCCCCTTTAGCTGTTAGAAATTTCAGCTTCTTAGAACATGCTGCCAGCTATTAAGAAAGAATAAATAACTGTTGAGGAAGGATAATCATATAGTTGCTCACGGCAACAAGTCAACAGCAAAACAAAGAAAGAAAGAAAAAAAAAAAACAGTAAATAATCTTTTTTATAAATTTGTTTGGCTTTTCACTCCAACTTACTCCACATGTCACATAGACCCATCTTACCATCCAACTTTTCTAATAGCAGGATTATAGTACTGACATGATTAAAGATCTAGAAGTAGTTTCACTGTGGTATATATTCTTAAGTACTGGGGACTCCCAGTTGCAGATCTCCTGCAGGTAGGTATGCACAAAGGCCTTTGAGGTAGCAAGCAGGTTTTCATAAGGAAAAAAATAGCTCCAGTGATGCTAATTTAAACAGTCCTCTGCCTCTAGATTCAAGCCATATGTCAGAACTCAAAGTGGAGTTCATTGGGCTGGAGGAACCCAAGTGCACTTCACAATCTCCATAGGGTACACTTAGTGTTCTTTTAAGGCTGCAATAAAAACTTGACAGTACAATCAATCTGCCACTGCAATGGAAGCTTCAGAAGAAATGCATCCAAACAAAAGCATTTTTTGTCTTGTTTTTCCTTAAAGTCAAGCACCTTAATTCTCCTTCATATTAATTATTTGTGTTAGTCTACTGAAATGAAGCCAGCTGATCCAAAACTCATCTGTATTTTTATATAATATTTGCTAAGTGGTTTCCCCTTGATGGGGTGTGATGATGAAACAAGAACACCTGTTTCATTTCATCCACAGCATGTAAGTGGCCCAAATTACAGAAACAAGAGGGAACAAAGTAATTTCATGAGTGGTTTTCACTCCTGCCTACCAAAATAATATCCCTGCCTGTCCTGGTTTGGAACCAGCATCCCTTTGACACCCAGCCTACAGCATGCCTTTCAGATGTTGACCCAGAATCAAGATCCAACCCTGCCAGTGGAGCACAAAGCAGCTGAGCTGTGTCTCACACAAGTAGGGAGGCTCTGCCCTCCAGGCTCTCGTGCACACCTGCAATCAGCACTCTGTATTTGACAAGCCCATGGAAGATGCCAAGCCTCTTATCAAGTGCAGTGAAATTCCACCATCTGATCCAAAGCAAGATTAGCAAACTGAAGTCCAGGACTTGTCATACTCTGCAGAGATAGTTTATTTATTTGCCCAAGAGCTCACCAGTATTAATTTTAAATCCCCCCCTCAGTCATGACCAGCATAACAGATCACAGGTAGCTCTTTTCTCTCACTGCCTGGAGGACTGAGGCCAATCTGAAATTAACTTTTTTTCCTTTAATTTCATTGGGGTTCACAGCCTTTTCTCACAAAGGAAAGGCTGCAAGTGGCAAGGCTGACTGGGAACCATCTTGATTTTGTGTTAGCATAAATTTTGTCTCTGCAGGGGACTTGCCCACAGTTTAAACCAATAAATGTCATCTGAGAGTCTGGCTTTAAGCTGACAGCACTCAGCTAAACTCTGGCAGGAGCAAACAGACAGCAAGGGCTGATGTTTAATAAGAAACTGTTAGCAGCTGGACAGCATAGACATTTTAGATTTTCTGAATGAATTATTGTAAGAGCTGCAATTTCTTCCCTGTAAGCAGTCAGAGTCCTTCCCCTTGCCCTGCACTTCTGTTATGATGTCCCACAAGCTGCCCTGTTGAGAAACACCACAGACACTACCTGTGGGTACTGAGCACGTCATTAAAGTTTATTAGGAACAAAATGGAAAGAGATGGAAGCCCACTGCAATTAAGCAGCAGCCACCTCCATTCTCTGAGCTTCTCAATCACTCCCAAGCAGCTCAGAGTCCAGCAAGGCAGAGCCCCCAGGCCCAACAACTGAATTATCCACAATTTGCCCTGGAATGCTCCAAATATAATGCAGCTCAGAAATACCCTTCCTAAAGATGACAAAGGATATTTATATTTAGTCTTGCATGCTGCAAAAGTTATCAGTGCCCAGCAGAGGCATTGATGGCAATCCAAGGGAATACCCTGGGCTCCTGGAATGGGCACTGCATTTGCACTATGGCATCACAGCTCAGAAAGACAATACAGTTTCATGTACCCACTACTTTATATTTGTCCTTTGATGAAAATTGTGCATCTAAGATGTTTCAAGAATGTTCCTCGGGGCACTGTTATCACAGATACAGAGGAGAATCAAAACAACCTGTGATTTCACAGCTACGCAGTTGTAAAAACCTGCAGGAAAATAATTGTGAAGATATCAAGAGCAATATTGTACTTGTTGAAGAGATAGGCAGATATATCTTTAAAACCAAATTATTTGCTAGCTTACTGCTGCAATCTGCTATGTATGAACTACTGCCTGCCTTGAGATCTAAGCTGAATAAACATTCCCTACTTTCAGGCCAAGGAGCATAAAACCAGAAGGAAGGAGCTGACAGAGCCGAGGGCTGTGTCCCCAGCTGGGGGAGTTGCTGCTCTCACCTTTCCACGGGTGAGACCTTGTCCCATCACCTGGTGAGAGGTAACCTGCTTTTATGCACAGCAAGACAAAGGAAGGGGGCAAAATAAATCAGCTAACCACTGGCCCCCAAGTATGGGGCATAATGGATCTTCAATTCACCAAGCCAGAACAACACGCTAAAAACAGGCAAGAAACTTTCTACTTAAGACCGTTTGTTTATTTATTTTTAATTCTGAAATTAAAATGACCATATTTACCCACAGTCATGCATCAAATGCAGCCACTGTGTTTCCTTTTTAATTTATGAAAGGGGTCAAGCTTGCGAGAGGAAAAAAATTAAATGCAACATTTGAAAAGATATGGTCTTCAAACCAAAGAGGGCAAGAGGACAGAGAAGCAAGCTGCTGCAATTTACAACAGTTTTCAGCACACTCAGCTCACAAGGGTTTTGCAGAAAAGGAAAAGAAAGTGGCAGAAGTAACTAGCAGAAGCCATTTCTGAGTATTGTTGATAATACAGGGGAACACACACTGCCAAATCACATACTCTGCAGTGTTATTCTAATGAACTGACAATAAAAGGCAGTGAAATGTAGTGCTGGGATTGAATCCCATCTGCAAATGTAAATGCATTTTAGATAGATCAGCTGTTCACAGCATTCATATCATCACTCTGGTTTCCTCCAAAGCTGTAGTAGGAAGCCCTACCATGGAAGAAAAGGCCATCAAGGGCTGTTAAATGCAAAGATAGAATATCATCTCCAGCTCTGAAAGTACCTAAACTGCAGATTGCCAGACGCTGGAAGAGCACATTCAGAGCTGCAGGTTTGATTTATTGCCACACTCTCCCCCTAAAGCATCTGCTGCTGGCAGCTGCTGGGGGTGACCAGGGACAAGGCAGGGCTTCCCTCTCTCCTTCTGACTGGTGTCACCTTCCAGACTGGTTGTAGGTTCAGGTTTTTCAGTGGCACCCCCCAGAACATCAATAGGGTGAGGAAAAGGATACTTTTACAAATGAAACAAAGGGGGACAACTATTGTGATCATAAAAAAGTATGACATAGACAAAAAATGCTAGTCAGGATAATGAAACACAGGATTTTTAGTAAAATCCATGGGAGGAGACCTCAGCAAATTGTAATATCCCTTCAAAGTAAGGGATACTGACATGAAAATACCTGCAGGGAGACACCAGAGGCATCTCTGATACAGTTAATAGCCACATTAATATCACCTTTTGTTACTCATGAGACCAACAGAAAACAAACCTGTTTGACAGGATCATGAAAGTAGGAAAAGTTCTAAGGAAGCTCTTATTGAGAGTGCAAATGGGAACAGATTTATAGTTATCTTGCACAGTTGCTGATGTCTTGAAGGAGCACACACAGTTTTCATAAGGATTTATAACACTTCAGCACATCTTTCTTAGCATAAAGAGTAATATAGCCTGTGCAGAACAAATAGCTGGGAGAAACAACCTGCACATAGAAGTTTGTCATAGCAAGGGTGACAGACAGGAGTACTCAACTCAGCTTCCACACTTCCATCAAGTGCTCTCAGCAGAGCTCAAGAAAAATCCTTCAGTATCTCAGTATTCATTGGATAAAGAAGGATAAGGAAAAAGAAAACTCTTCAATTCCCATCCCTAAGCATCTCTTTACAGGCATGGAGATCACAGTGCTTCAGTGCTGTAAGTGAGCAAGAGCTTCTCCAAACCTGCCATGTCCATAAGGGAGAGAAATCTAAAGACTTCCATTAAAGGGTCTCTTATTCCCCACTCAAATGCACATTTTCTACTTGAAGCTGCAGGTGCCCTTGGAGACACATATGCACTTGAGATGAAATGTGTTTTCCCCATTCCAATGATGTACAAACCTGGACTCAATTACAATGACATCTCCCACGTGTACCAGGAAAAAAAGAAAATCTCCTAAACAAGATATTCTGATTAGTAATACTCTAAAAAACTGCAAACATAAGACACCTGAATTATTAGGATTTCCATTGTTCAGGCCAGTAAGTGTCCATAATTAACTGCTGCCTTGAGTAATTGCTCACAAGAACCTCAACTGCTGTGAGCAAAGTAGAATCCACCCTAAAGAAATAATTTAACTGTTAATTTTAAGGTAAATAAAATTAGAAATGTTAAAAATTAAAACAAGCAACAGACCAGGATCAGGTACTTAATATCAGTTCTCCTTTTTTTTCCCACCATAATAAAAAAAATATACTACTACATCCAGTGTGAAAGCACATTATTTCTTTGTGAAAATAGATCATCCACAGGAAAAAAGTCCCACTAGGCAAATCCCAAGGTATTTCTAGGACAGACCCAGTGCTAATAGACTTGCTCCCTCACACAATAGCCAGTACTGGAGACTGGGCTTTCTGCAGTCACAGGCTGCAAGTTCAGACTAAACCTGCTGCTTGCAAGGTGCAGGAAACATTTTGTGTTTGAAAAGTCCTTTCTGACTGCGGAATACCAAAGCAGCTCAGTATGGCTTTGTACTCCTCCTTTGACTCAGCATGGTTTGAGTTATAGCCCGAGACAACTATCCTAACTCAAGGGCTCTTAATTACTGCTTACATTTCCTGACTTCATTAATTCCCTGTAGAGGGTAGGAACAGCAGAAAAAAAAAAAAAACCACTTGAGACATTCAGCATTGTTAATGGCTAATGGTGCAACAAATATGGAATAAAAAAAAAAAGCAACACTAGACAAGTCTTGTCCAATGTAAGTAATATGAATCACAACCACTGAAAGGGAGAGGAGGGAGAAACTACAGCAGAAAGGAAGCAGCTGATGTTGTCTGTGCCCAGCCCATCCCCAGAGTGTCAGCAGCAGAAGGCCAATGCAGTTTCAGAAGATAGATAAAAGAACATCATACACTTAGTGCTCAGGGAAGAAAAAAAATCTTCTCTCCTAATCCAGTCAATTGATGCTGAACCTCTATTGGTTGGAGCAGCTGTGGAACAATTCAAGTGCAGGTGTAGCACTGAGACATCCTGGTGGTTCACACTTGTAAAGAAACCCTCCCACAGCTAGAGCAAGGTACAGCCTTGTCTTGCAGGGGCACTGCAAGCAGCTCCTGGAGCAGCAGGTAACACACAGCAGTGACAGCCCAGCAGAGCAGAGCAGGATCTTTTGTGTCTCTCTGGATCTGTGGGGACACAGCATCACAGGGACTGGAGAACTGGACTGCCAAAGCTGGGCCAAAGCTCACAGCAACCCCTCGGCTATAGCAAATGGATTTCTCTTTAACATAACTTTTCTCTACAAGAATAAAAGCATTTCCAGGAGGTGTGTTGGCACAGCTCTGCTCTCCAGGTGTGCCACAGCACAGCCACTTCATGGTGCCCAGGCCACACCTACTTTCCCTCTTATCCACCTACTTGTATTTCCTCCACATGAAGACAGCAGAACAACCCATACCTCGGCTCATCTTAACTTAAAGCTGAGACATTTCCAAGGCACAGACTAGGAAATAGGGATTGAGAAGCACCTCTGGGTCCCGCACATTGGATCCTTCAGCTTGTATTTGTTACTGGTCACCTATTTATGCACATATGTACAAAAAACCAACCCAACACCATCCAAGCTCAAGTCCAGCTTCTTGAACAAGCACAGCTGATAACAGGGTACTCAGAGGGAAAAATGGGCAGGTTTCCATCCCAGGAGAGACTCAGGGCTTCTGGAAACACTCGAGCAAAGCAGATGTGACTGAATCAACAAAAGCAAGCCCACTGAATATAAACAGGCAGAGTTTTACAGCCGAGTGAAAACCTCTACGCCAGAAACTGACCTGACAAGAGTGCCTTTTCAATAAGCCTTTCCATTATTCAGTCAAATTTCTGACTAATGAGCACTCTTACATGCTTCCTGAACTAGCCCAAACACTCCTGAGACAAAATAAACCAAGAGAATAATTGTATGGGTCACTGTCCATGACAAATCTCCATTTCATACCTTCTACTTAAATGTTGTTGTTTACAGCTTGGAGAATTTCATACATTTTGAAAGCTCAAAAAGGTTTTTACTGAATAATTATCTCAAAGCACAGCTTGATCACTATAATCAAAACCGTAAAAATTCAATTATTGCTTGGTAAAGGCAATTGGTTCAGTAAAACAGGATGAAGTTTGTACCTTTTTTGTGTTTTGTTTAAAATCAAAATTTCCTTTGACTTAAATAGAAAAACTGGAAAAGAGAAACAATTCACGAACTGATTCTAATTCCAGCAGTTCTTCATCTCCAGATGGCTGGATGATCTTCTCTGGAGTCACAGTAACTCAGACTGAGACACTTAATTGATTTTGCCTACTTTCTAATATTTCAAAGGTAAAAACAAAATTTCCTTAAACAGAGCCAGCAGCTCAAGAGAGAGCTACTGTACCACAGGTAATGGGCCCCTGGAGATTCAAACAGGCAACTGGGGGAAAAAGAAAGCAGGTGGAAAAAAAAGATGTTTGTTTTTTCAAACTGTAAATGTGAGATAAATACAAATAAGTAGATGGAGAGAGTACAAGGAAAGCTATGGAGATTCTTCCCAAAAGTACTTGGAGCCAAAAGGAAAGTATTAGGCATTAATCAAATTCTAGTTTATCCCTTATGTGGTTCAGCTCCCTGGAAGCTGTTTGTTTGGTGTTTGTTTTTTTTTTTTTTTTTTTTTTTTTTTTTTTTTTTTTTTTTTTTTTTTTTTTTTTTTTTTTTTGTTTTTGTTTTTGGTTTTGTTTTGTTTTGGTTTTGGTTTTGTCTTTTTTTTTTCTTCTGTACAAAAAGATATTAAATAATATCCTTTTATCTGTAATTAATTTTGGGGTTTAGCAGCAAGGCTCTGCTGACATTTGAATCTTATTGTCCCTTCATGGGAACTACCAATAATGACCAAAACCCAGTTTCTAATTTGCAAAAATCCCATCATAGTTCCTTTCAAAAAATTCAAATACTTTGGCCATTTCTGTTTAAAATAAGAGAAGAGAACTTAGCATCTCTATGCTGATTTATATTTCCACAACTATTTCACAGCAAATGTTAATTTTTAGATGTGGAGTTTAACAGACACAGGCACAAACTGCTTTAAGGGCAGCCCAAGATCTGTGGGGCAGCACAAAGAGGACAAACACTGCTGGCACAATTAAGTGCAGGTATGGTGTAAGAATCAGGTTGAAACAGATATGGAAAAGCTCTGATGCTGTGAAACATAAATGTCTTCAGGAAATAAGAAATTACAGACAGAAAAAACATTACAAAAATATTTATGAAGAACATTTGTCTGCATTCACCATAGAATGAGGACAGGCACACACCACCAAAACAACCACAAGAATTAAGCTGGAGACAGTGCATTAGCAAATCTACAGCTGTCTCAAGATATGAAACCCATATGCTATCCCTCTGCTGCAGTTACCTTTCAATTTGAACAGGAAAGTAGAGCCTCTTGCTTTTCAGCAGTTTGTCTTATATGTAATTTTTATTTTCCATTGATTTCCTGTTGTAGCCATACTTTGTGTGAAATAGCATACAATGGAAAATAATATCTATGCCCATTTTACTGTCCCAAATTGGATTTCTGTGCCATTTCTTTTGATAGACCAGTTTTATTTCATCCCATCATTATTTTGCCTTATGTGCTCTCAGTCTTCATTTCATTTCAAGGAGAAATTCATCCCTATGCAGGAAAGCCAGCATATGAAATATCCAACATTAAAAACTCACTGAAGCTTCCTTTGGAGCACATAGTTCACAGCTCACAGATGAATTTCACCCTCAATAAACACTGAGGATTTCTGGCCCAATGAGAGGGAATACAGGATGCCAGCACTCAACATATTTTTCTCAAAACAGAGTCAGTGCTTCATTTCTGAAGTGATTTGTGGTCATACCCTATTCCTCACTTTCAATATCCCCTTAGCATTTTCTCAAATGACAAAACAGCTGAGGTCATGATATTGTCTGTCAACCAGCTCCTGCCACGGAGCCAAAGGCATGGCAATGTAAATTTGGCTCTTGATGACTATTGTACCCTTTTTCAGAAAAAAAAAAAAACTAGATAGCTCTCTACCTCTAAACCTTTATGTCATGTAAATCAGGATGGAATCACAAGCCCAATTGTTTATTGTCACAAAAACAAAATGCCTGCCTTTCACCCTGTGCCACCTTTCCACACTTAACCCAGCCCACTAAAACTGACTCTGAATTTAAATTCTTTAGAGGAATCCAAGTTTTTCTTCTTTGCAACTTCCAATAAAATTTCTGTGTATAGGGGAATATCTAAAATATCTACCTCCCTAAAAAAAGAATGTGATCAGGAAAGGAATTTGCAGAATATAAGTGTTCCCTCAGCCTAAAACAATTGGAGCAGAGCAGTAAACAAGGACATCCCAGAACATCTTACATGTGGTCACAGGTGAAAGCAAAGGACTCCCAACAGAAATTCTCATTTTTCAAATTATTTGTTTGTGTTGATTACTTACTCAGGAATGAGGACAGTCACATAGGTGGTCTCGGGGGAAAAATATAGCATTCACTTTTAATGTTACCAGAGCTGAGTGGTCCTTCTATCCTGGTGTTGTTTAGCTCCTTGCTCACAACTCCTGCATCTGTGGTGGAGTCACCTAAAGCCAGGAAGCAGCAGAGCTCCCAGGCCAAGAGTTCTCAGCTCCGTGGAACACTCCAGGCTCCCCACTGCTCTGCACCAAGTCCCTAAGGCAGCTCTCCTGGAAAACACAATATCCCAAGAGCTCCTTCAGAGCACCCAGGCTGGCCTCACTTGAGGATTCACCTTATGCTGAAAGGTATTTTTCATGTGGAAAGCCCAGCAGTATTTCCCAGCCTTGCCAAGCTCTTTCCTCTCTCTGTTCAACAAGAGGCAGCACCTCTCAGTGTGACACCTGAACTGCAAACACAGTCTCCCAAAAGAAGCTTGCACTAAACTTCAGGCTCATTAAATAAAATCTCCTGCCTCTTAAGTCAGTTACATTCAACTGCAAATACATCTTTCTCAAGGCTTTTTGGTTTCATTTACAGGTTGCTTGCTCTCCTTTTTCCACTTTCTCATTGTTTTGACATCTTTTGTTATTCTCTTAGATCAGCAGGGGCATCTACAGACTTGCACAAACTGAAAATGAATTTTATTAGACTCAACAGGGAAATGGTGCCATGAGATTCATCACGGGTTTGTATCGGTGACTAATTGACAGCAGACTAAAGGCATTACATGGTTCTGATTTCATGATTCCCACCACAGCTCTGCAACCACTTTTGTCTTTTTCTCTTGAAAAGCAGAAAATAGTCATCAAAACCAGTACCAAGTAGTCCAGGGGAAAAAAAAAAAAAAAGAAAAAAAAGAAGGAGAACTGTGCATTTATATGAGCAACCTATTGCAAACATCTTTGGTAAAGCACAGCACTTCCATGAAATGAAATAATTTAATAACTAAACTAAATAAGAAAAGAAGGGGTCATTTAGTATTTACAAATAAATTGCATAGTTTGGCTTTAAAAGGGTATAAATGCACAAAAACCAAACTTATCAGCCACATTCAAGTGTTAATTTTAGTGGCAGGAAAGACTGGGATTTAACCTCAGATGTTTGAATCCAGTTCAGTTTTAAGTAGGGGATAAGGCACAATCACAGGAGCTTATTTTTTTACAATGGCCCATTTTCTTATCTCTGCTCTGTCTGGTTTGTAAATTATACAATTTTCCATGACTAAGTGCATTAGTTCCTCCTGAAATTCCCCCTGTTTCACGTTCCACACACAGGCAGAATCATCTAATGTGCAGTGACAGCTGCCAAACTGCTTTTTCCTCCCCAAAAGATGGGACCTGTCTTCTATTTCAATCTGTTAACCTCACACTCCTAAACTACAGCATTGCTAATTCTCCACAAATTCTGGATTGTCCCAGATGCAGCAGTCTCAGCCTTCCCAGTGCCTCTCAGTCACCCTCTGCTCCCAGGGGATGGGCCAGGTCTGTCCCTTTGGCTTTGGCTGGACACACTGAGTGCCTGCAGTGTGAATGCTCAAAACTTGCTAACTACTGTCCAGCCAACATTAAACTATTTTCTGGTGGTTTGGGGGCAGTTCACGGGATGGGAGTGGAAACCAGGGTTTCTCAGTGGTGTTTTTTACCCTTTCCCTAAAAAAAAACAAAAACAAAACCAACACCACAACCCAAACAACCTTTCCTCACAGCCATAAAAATACTAATATGTCAATTTCCTGCAACATTCAGGACATTCTTAGCATCTCGAATTTTAAGGCAATTTAAACTCAGAAGAAGATAGAAAGTATAGATTAGAAGCCCTACTGAACACAAGTACATCATGCTACAATGTAGGGTTTTATTTTAAGCCAAATAAGCTGATAATTTGCCAACAATTCTAGTCTCGCCACTAAATTACAGATAGTCACTGATGCCACAGAGTCCCTTTTCAAAATCACTTCAGATCATTAGAAGTGCTTGTTGTTCCAAGGATGTCTTAAAATCACAAACAATTCAAAATTACCAAAATACTGAAGTCCCATGCCAATGAACTTTACATTTTTCCTGGTTTTCCTGTTTGTTAGCAATGCAGATGATTTGCATTTTATTTCACATTAACACTTCATTTCCAGGAAAGTTGATAAAGTGCCATAAATGTTAGTTGGATAAAAATTTTCACAGAAAAATGTAGGAAATGCACAATACTATTTCCTCTACTTCCACAAAAGCAATATATTATCTAGAGGAAGGACACCTTGTCCACAGAATTGCACAGAATAGTCACTGCCCAAGATGAACCTAGCAAGACTTAGGTTTTGTAGAGAACTCAAACCAATACAACCATCATCAGGCTTCCAGAAGGACCTTGACTTTCACTGCTGACACCTTCCCAAAAGCTCTGGAGGACATTTCCACAACCTGGATCTGTGCTACCCAGAGTCTCACTCACACAGACCTAGGGACACAAGCATCTCAGCAGACCCAAAAACCTATGGACACTGTTTTTCTATTAAAATGGCTCACTAAATCACACCACTAAGGCTGTAATTGATAAGGGTAAACCAGGCCATTTCTCACACATCAAATGAGAAGTTGGTGACACCTTCATGGAGGGACTTGGTCTCACATACAGACAACAGTGTTAGATCACCTCATAACAAATCATGGCCTCTCGGGGACAACATTCAAAATGAGGAGCATTTGCTGTTAAGATAGCAGAAGTAACCACACATTGTACCCGTACTGTCAAGGGCAAAAAGAACAGAGAAAAAAATGCACATGCAAGAACTGTATATAACATTTAAGAGGCCAGGTACCTTTAATCCAAAGCAACAAGTAGTTTGTGAAGCACTGGAGAAACTTCAGTGTGAAATCTCCTTAAGGGAATGAAAGTGGAACACAAGAACCGTGCTGAATATTCTTATCTAGGCTTAAGAAATAAAAAGTGCAGAGGGTTGCAGAAAATTATGTAAGACTCTCCTTTTATCAAACAATTTTTCTTTCTCTGCAGCCATCATCAAGATGAATCTCACACTGGGGAAGACAGCACAGAAATATGTGCTTTGAAGTTTTATTGTTTCTCAGTACCATGAAACATCAGCACCATTTATGAGCCTATCCTGGATTGAAGGCATGCAAGTGACTGTGAGCAGTTTAACATATTTTATCCAGACAACAACTAAAAACCCCAAAATTACAGAAATTCCTTTCAAGGATTGAAAGGCTCCACACAAAATTAGAATTTTAGGCTGTTTCCACTGATACTGAAATGAAAAGGTGCTGCATCCAGGGAGCATTTCAGCAGTTGCACAGCTGTGATGGGCAAAACCAACCCTATTCTGCAGACTGTCTTCGACCTGTCCCAGAGAGAGTAAACCCAAAAAGAAGAGCAGCAACCAGTGAGCACAGGAACTTGTGAGAAGATGAAATGGCCACCTGTTTGTCCCTTAGGTAGAAGGGAACACATCCCTTTAAAGCAAGCTCTCCCCCTCCCTGCAGATGGAGACAACTGATAAAGCCTTCATGCCACCACCAGGTACAGTAACACATCCAAACATTCAAGAACTAACTTGCTCAATTTAAAAAGTGAAATTTACTTTCAAGCTCCCTTTTAAAAATATAATCAGGAACACTATGTCTGATGGTTCTTGAAGGAGAAAAGCCAATAAATTAATTAAACATTAGCTGTAGGAAGTTGTCCAATTTTTCCCCTCACTATAGACATGCTGCTAAGCCTTACAAACTTTAGAGTAAATTTTATTTGCCATATGCTTGTCCCATAAAGAGTGAATGCCAACCAGCAAACTGGACAGACAGAGCAGATAGCATTAATAGCATTTAATCTCAGCATTATCTTGACCTGGCAAACTTAATTTCAAGTGTCAGGTATCTCACAGCATTAATATATCACAGTAACCCTCTAATACTTCAGCTGTCAAACAGTATTGGCATAAAAAGCCAAATGAAAATTAATGTTTACCCTTCTCTGATGCAGCATGCACTTGATATACAGCCCTCAATCAGATAGTATGGCTCTTCTTGTTTGGATCAGATTGAGCAAAGCACTCCTTTTTGCAATTTGTTTAATCCAAAACACATCTTTTTGTCAAACAAGCAGTGACTGTGTGGGGAGATGCAACTGCAAATGTAGATGATGTGTATATATTGTAGGTTGATTAAATGAGGCTTTTTGTGTGCTCTCAGATTGAATAGCCTCTCTTCAGAGATCTCTGCTCAAGCTATCTATTAGTCATGGTTAAATGAGCAACAATTTCAAATATACAGAAAACAGACACACTTGAGTCACAGAAATTCACTGTGTGCCATGCTCAACATTAAGCACAGCAACAGAGGTTATCCAGAGCAAACAAAGAGTGTCTGCAGCTGTGGAAGGAGAAAGGGATGCTCTCCTGCTCCAGACACTGAACAGCAATCCCACCTTCCTGCCTGAGGTGCTGGGGTATTACAGAAGTGAGCATCAGGTTCTGCAGACCACACCATGGAGGCAGATTTTGCACCACCATGGTTTAATTGTAAGATTTAGCACACAGCATATATCTGCTGCAGGGATTTCTGGTCACAGAGCTTTATATTTACTCTTTGCTTCAGTGATTTCAGAATATAATCAAACTCCTGGTTGACAAAATTCAAGAATTGAGGTCCCAGAACATCTGTGCAACCTTTCTACTCTGTGTCCCCTTTATCAAGCTGATCTTCCAAGCATGATACTGATGCCCCTCACCACATGAAATACCAGAGAGCATTTGTTTGACAGCTACCAAACCCTCACTGTGGTCCTCGGAGTTTTCATGGTTCATAAAACAGAAAAGATGAGCAAGGGGTAATAAATGTGATGTACCAGCACAAGAAAAAAATATCACATGTGGAAGTGGAGTACTGAGAATCATAAAAAACTACAGCTCTCCTTTTAAAGCAGGATTTCAATCTTTTTTTTTTTTTCATACTTGTACAGTTTTTGGGGGGAAAAAAAAGCAGCATGATTTATATTCTGTACAAATTAAAGTTGTTCTCCATAGAAGCCTAAATGTCAAAGATATCCCAACTGAACAGAGCAAACTTCTAGAGAATGAGAGGGGCATTTTTTCCATATATTTTTCACATGAAAGAGTTCAGAACACAGGAAAGATCAGTGATCATGCATAATGGTAATATATATCATTATTCCTAATAAGCAATCTAGCATTACCACATTTGTTTTCTCATCTTGGGGCCGTGAGAAAAGTACCTGGGTGAAACCTACCAAGCCCATCTCCAAGTGAAAACAGGAGCTTAAACTCCACAGCACAGAGACTGAGCTCAAATTTCATCCTCACCGGGGGCTCACCCTGAGAAGAATCATCAAAATAGAAACTACCTGGTGAGCCAGACTGAGGGACCAGACATCCCTCCTCCCTCAAGTGACCGTTCTTTGCAGATGTTTAATCATGCTCATGTTATGCCATGTATCCCCCTTCTCTCCATGCCCTGGGCTCCCCTGCACACAGAACTTTCAGCATTTTGATCAAAGCACTTCAGAACAAGATCAGTCTCTGAGACAGAGAGTGTAGACACCAGCAAGCTGAGTCCTCCTTGCCCAGCCATCAGCTTTCACCCTGCTCAGGGCCAGCTGGGTCACTCAGCAATAGTCCTCACACACTTGCAGTTTAAACAGTGGGTATTTCTCCAATACTGAACAGAGAGATAGACTGGTTATGATTTCACAGTTAAAGCAAAACTAGGCATTGGTTTCTTCTACCATGCTACATGTAAAAATTAAAAACAAAACTTACAGTCAGAAAGGATTGTAATATTGAGTGAAATGGCTAAGAAAAAGCAGCTGATGTTTTCCTGACCATGCTTCCCAGAGATAAATCACAAACCAATCCAAAATGGCTTTGTCATTTGTCAGTATAAACCAGAGCCAGCAAGGTGTGGTTAGAGCTGCTGGACATGAAACCAGTGTTGGTGTGTGAAGAACTGCATGGTCACACTGCATGGTGGAGAAATGCTCAGCCTTTATACTCCCTGTGAGCACTCAGCAAGGCATGGCTTGGGAAGAAGACAATGGTACTGGTGTTCACACACTGTGCAGCACCACAAGGCTCCAAAGCAGAGATTCAAAGAGTTACTTGAAAGGAGAGCAGAAGGAACGGTAATGAAACTGGAGACTGAGAAACTCATGGGGTCCAGGCATTTCAGAAGCACAGTGTGATGTATGTTTACAGAGGCCTCAAATGCCCTTTTCCATAACTCTGTTTATAGCTCATCTGTGTGCAGTAAGTCTTGACCAGAATTGGTCTTTGACACAGACTGTAAAATACAAACCTTAAAGGGGCCCAATGGAAAATAAAAGTCAGTATCATGACAAAATGGATGATTTCTGATGTAATCACCTTCCACTCGTGCCTTCCATGTAAAGGAGACATGGAAAATATGTTTCCCACTATAGAAATTAGGAATTCTGCTTCAATAAAAACACATCTGCTAAGACATTGAAATAAGAGCTTATTAACATTATTGCTGTTATTACAGCTGCTCACAAACAGGCAGCACTTATTCTTGAAGGAGATCTTCCTCAGATGCCTGTTATTTGTCAAAGAGAAGGGCTTTTATAGGAAGAGATGGCAGTGGCCTCCCAGTAATATACCAAACTATTACCATGAAAACAAGCTGAATGCAGCAAAGCTGCTGCTGAACTATGTGGAGATAAAAAACCTCTCTGTTCCAGATATTTTGACATTGACACAGCTCAGTGACAAAGACATAAAAAGTTTCTTCCAGAGCTAACAACTTTCGTGACAAAGCTTGAACAGGGGAAGAAATACAAGTAATTTGTTTCCTGGGCTGTCAAGGCCCTTGTCTTGACCCAACCACAAAGCTATTGATCTACTTCAAAACACAAAGGGAGTGGTAACTGTCATGACAGTATGACACAGACCAGATTTAAAAACAAAAAGAGAAGAGTAAAAGCAGCTTGTTTATACTGTGACACTTCTGTGCTCTGGCACTACTCCTCCACCACATTTTGTGCAACCACATCTATCCCATGTGTCAGTCAGGATCCCCTCTCCTGTGTCCCATGAGCCCTCTGGCCCCATATCCCTCAAGGAAGAAAACACAATGAGAAAATATAATAGTGCAGCTTGCCATCTACCCAGAACAGGAATTTCTCAGTCTGTTTTGGAGGAGGACACCTGGCACGAGGTGGTCATGGTTCCAGCTGTGAGCTCAGCCCCACAGCTCAAGGAACAAAAGCTTGTGCACACAAGTCAGTCCTTTCCTTCTGGACATCTCCCAGTAGTGGTGGGGCTACCTTGATTTTCCTGCTCTGCCAGGGAGCAGCACATCCACCTAATTTCTATTATATCCACAGCTTTCATTTCAATCCAGACATCTCTTTCTAGCTGGTTGAACAGTGTGGCCAATGTCTCCACACCACCTGCCAGGACTGCAGTTGAAGCCTCCTTAGACCTTCTCCAAGCCCAGCTTCCTGAAAAGCACTGAGAAAAACCTAATATTCAATGTGCTTTAGTACTTAAGAAAAATCGCCTTGCCTGAAGAAGTACCAAAAGGTTAAACTAGGATTCCATGTAGACAACCTGGTATTTTTCCTCTAAGAATTTTATTGGAAAAAGTTAAATAAAAGAGAATACTTTACTCTGCAGTTGTTTTGATCAGTCCAAGTTCAATATATCAGATATCATGAAAAGTTTCTCTCTCATTGCAGCCTGACTTGATCCCCTCCCTGTTTATTGCTTTGACTGTAGAACAAAAATATATTTCCCAGCTGTATTAATCAGATATTGAGGATATTCCATTATTGCAGCACAGCTACACAGAGCTCTCAGGTTTTCTTCTAACAGAAATGAAGTTAAATCAATACTAAGCAAATTTCCCAGAAGTCAAATTACAATGAAGAGGGATGAAGAAGAATTATGCCAGGTAACACTGCAAAACATGAGGGCATCTGGGGCCAAAGGTCTGCCAGTAAGAGTTGCCCCTTTGAGGAGATAGACAACTGTACAATCCCTGCAACTCTCACTGGTAAGCAGAGCACAAAAAGAAGATAAAGGCCTATTTTCCCACCACCACCAGTCTAACCTTTTCTCTTTTTGACACCAGTGGAAATAACCAGACTGTACGTGTTGTGATGGCCACCATTAAGTACCAGAATGAATCTGTTATATTGACTGTATTTTTAAAGAGACACCAAAGGGTACCCAGACACAGCCCCAGTGACAATGTTGTATGTACTGCTCATAAATGTTGGTCTTGCTTTTACAGGAATACTTCCACAGAATATAATTTTTCACTAATCTTCAATTCATGCAGCACATAAAATACTCCATCCTCCAGAAAGGCATGCAAGTACATGCTAAAATTTAGCACTGGGACACACATATTGAAGCACAAAATAAACACATTTTAAAACTTTGTTATTAAATCCCAATTAAGCTTAACTATGCTAAGACCTGACTTATTTTTTCTCTGAAATTTAAAAACTGTCAATAAAGAGGACTTAAACATAATCAGATGAGCAAGAGTCCCTGCACACCTACTAAGATGGTTTCACTAAACAGATACAAATTGCATAGTAACATATGCAAATTACATTAAAAATTAGATAAGGGCTTCAGTATTTACTGTAGTGCAAAAGGCAGACTTTTTAACACCAAATAGAGACAGTGACAGGAATAATAAACAAAACAGATTACTATTTTGTAGGAATAAGCAACCAATTTTCCTTCTGCAAGCAATTCATGTTATGATGTTTATGTACTTCTCACTTAAAAAAAAACCTCCACAGCTACAGCAGACACTATTTAGTAAAAGTGGCAAACCAGCCTTGGAGAAAAATCCCATTTCTAGATGTACACAATTTTCAGACATGGCTGCTTGTGTGGTCTGTGTCAGCAGCCTATGAGTAAAATGAATTTATTCCTCCCATTTGGACAGCAGCTACACCTCCCAGGTTAGTTAGCAGCTTGGAAAACATTTTTCCTTCATAGTTAAACTCTAATCTGTCAGCCACGAACACTGAGGTCTAAAAACTTCTTCAGCTAGAATGGGATTTTAGAAGCCCTTTGGTATTACTTTTCAGGAAGCTATGCCAGCCATACCTGACCAAGTCCTAAATGCAAGGCACAGAGAATCAACAGTGCAACCCCATGACAAAATCATGCATCACAAACCAGAATGAATACATCTTGCACATACTGAATAAATTGCCATACACATTCAGATCTATGTGAATTAGCCAAATACAGATGTGCATGGGGGTTTTACTTCTGTGCTCAAGTATTTCTCCAGAATGGACTGACAGGGAGCACAAAAGAATCTATAACCAACCTCTCCCTTCTATGCTTGGATGTGTCATATAAGATGGGAAATATCCAAAACAGGGAAAATTGGAAGATGATTGTACTTGAAAGGATTAAATGACTCAATTCAATGGCATTTCTGCAGCCCTCTGTGTAATTGAACAGCCTTTCTTCCACCTTTCTCCTGAAAGAAAACCTTAATTGTAACCACTGAAAGGAAATAAGTTTCTGGCTATTTTTACAAAATATGTGTTATGTCTCAGCAAGCCTCTCCCATTTAACTCTGCAATACAGCTATAAAATGGTTTATTTGATTTAGTACCTTACTTCTGAAGTACCTCACACACCACACAAGGCAGTGAACCACTGAAGAGGTTCAGACTGCAGATGGAAATGCAAAATCTTGAATAAATCCTTTGTAATGAGAAACTTCTGAGGGACTTTGCTGTCTTATTTCAGGAAGAGGAGGGAAAGTCACTTTATAAGCCTGCAGAGAACTTCAGATCACATCAGTCCAAAGTGCCATCAGCTACATTTCAGCAAACCATTCATGTATTACCTGGAAAACAGGGTAAATTTTCTTCCACCTCTCAGTCTTTCCCAAGGGATGTAGTTTCTTTCTAATTTCATCCCCCAGCATTATGTCATGGATATTATTCCCATCAGATTTCGGTCACTTGCCTGCTGGTTTGCAGTCTTGAGGAAGGCTCATCCCTGCCTCCCCCCTCACCTGCACAGGGCTCTGCTACCTTCCTGCATCCTTGCAGAGTGTCCCCTTCAGCCACAGGGCAACTAAAACCTGTTGGGTGACTCGTTCTCACACAGCATCTCATCATGGACTCAGTCCTAACAACCTCATGGCCCTGATGCTCATTTACACTAAAGCAAATTAGGCTGAAATTTCATTTATTCCACAATATCACCCTGGCAGCACAGAGGGGCTTGAAAATGAGTCACCATCTCCCTCATTCCTCCTTTACGATGCCAGAAGAGCATAAAGGGGCCTGAGTGCAGGCAAGATCCCAGCCAAATGACATCTGCCATGGATTTCATCAAAGTAGAATTTGGCCCAATATAGCATTTATTGAATTGAGTGTAAAACCCAGCTCAGTGGTGCTGGGGTCAGGGAAACCACCTCTTTGGCTCAGCTAGGACATACACCAAGATATCCAAATATGCTCAGTCTAAGAGTCCCAACAAGATGGGCTGGAGGAAAAGAGCCAGCTCAGACAGTGGATATGGGACAGGCTGCAACTCAAATCCTCCTATTAACTCAGTAGTTGGATGCTAAAAAACAGAGGCATTCATTAAGTCCAGCCATTCCCGACCTTAATTTCTAGGCCAGTTTTCAGCTACCATTATTTCATATGCAGCTTCATATCACATAACACTATAATCTGCTACATTTTTGAGTCTCTACCTTTCATTCCCTCTCTCTTCCCTCCCTGATAGTGGCTGGAGCACAGATGAGGCCAAGAGGTCTTTGGCCAAGACACTCACAGGACCTTCCTCAGTGTACACCTAAACCAGATCTGTGATGCTGTAAGGCACAAAATGTTGTCACACACTAAGTGGAAAAATCAAACTGTATCATCAGTCCTATTCTATTCCAAAAGTCTGTTGTTGAAAAGCAGCTATTCCCAATTTTAGCTTGTGTCCACCTGTGACCCTCAAAATCATCATTTGACTAATTTCTTCCCCCTAATTTTTTGACCATGCTTAGCAGCCCCACAGATGAAATAAGCGTGAACTGGTCCAACATTCTCTTAGTTTTGACTCCTGACGAGCAAGGTTGGTAAGTGGAGGGATGAATCTTTATGACAACTAAAAGCCATGAGCTCTGCCCAGCTCTACATACAATTCTTCTTTGCTGAGCTTGCAGACCAATACTGTCCTGGCTGCTACTCTATTCATAAAAATATAGTTGTGTATTTATTTAGCTAAAACAATCCTTGTAGCCTAGGCATTGCCACTTCTTGAGGCAAGACTAGAGCCACAAAATTAAAACTGGATCTGAAGCTCTCAGCCCACTTCTGTCGCCTCAAAAAGGTCCAAATTACCAATTTTCTGCAGAATTTTGGTCAGAATCCTCCCTGTGCTACTGATCTGATGTTGCAAAGGGAACTCAGCTCTAAAGCTCTGGATAGAAAATTGCTTAGAAATGCAAAGTAACTGCCAGTGAGGTAAAGACAATTTCACACATATCATTTGTCTCATCTATTGTAGCTGGACAACAACTCTGAGTGCTGAATAACAGGTAAATGTTTTCATGCACCAGTCCTGCAAGCACTTTAATGGGAAAATCAGTGCTATCTTCATTTCCAGTGTGTATTTAAATCATTCCTCTTTCCTGTCCAACTGCTACAGCTGATGTAACATGACTAATCACCACTACCTTTCCTGCACAGAATAAGTGTGTGCCTTCTGACACTTCAACTTGATATTAGGCTTGAACTAATATCAAGCTTAATTTCTTTACAGGATGTGAAATGTATATCCTCTAAAAATAGGAACTTTCAGTCAAATATGTACTACTTCCAAACTGAAATCAGTGTCTGAATAGCAGTTATTCAGAAACAACTAAGGAAAAATAGCTAGAATTTTATTTAATAGACATAGAAGGGTATTTACTATCCTATCAGAAAAAAAAAATAAATTCAGAAAACATGAAGATTCCATTACAGAGTTATGTCACTTAAGGAGAAAAAAAATCAACACAACAAAACAAATTAAAACAAACAAACTTCCCTCCCATTTAAAAGTTTTGGAAATAATTTGTTTAATCCCTTTTCCAAAGGAAAAAACTGTTCATTCATAAGGAAAAACTCCTTAGAAAATAAGCTCTCTACAAAGAATTTAGCCCCAAAATTTGCTTTCTATTAAAAAAAAAAAAAAAAAAGAAGAAGCATTTTTACACCTTCCAGCTGGTAAAATTAGCTTAAATGATTAGCAGTAGGAGTACAGCACTGAGATCTGTCATACCTGTTCAATCCCTGAAGTAATCATCAACCCCAACCATACAAGACATGTCAACTACGCTATTTTTTCCTTCAGCCTTTAAGCACTTTCCTCATTACAGACTTTTGGAAACAACACATCCTTTAGCCTCCTTTCACACAAACATGCCCATTAACAGACCCAATTAAGCACGAGCTATGTGCTACCTCACTTTGCTCTTATTATAACAACCAGCACCACATAATTCCTTTATAACTTCTAGTTTTCTCTCCCCATACTCCTACTTGAGTATATTTCAATAAGCATTTTTCCAAATCTCATCCTGAAACGTGCCCACACACATTCCCAGCCTCTTTATAACTTTGTTCAGTGCCAGCAGAACCCTTTAATTTAAGCCCTCATGTTCATTTATGATGTTTTAATCATAGCAGCAGTGAAAATGTACAGTCAGGCACAAAAAAAAAAAAAAAATTAGTCCAGTCAAGGTGCAATCTATGCAGCCTGGAAACCTGACTTGGCACTGGATGCCCACAGCCACATCCTGCACTGTGTTCCTGCAGAGGCCTCACCAGGCACCAGAGCACCCCAAACCCTCATGGAAACACCTCTCCTGACTCATCCTCCAGCTGCATTTGTCACCATCACATTGGTGGCCACTGTGTTTCTGGTAGAGCTCCCAGCTTAGACCGGCAAATATTCACCATTGCTTCAGTAGATGTAGCTTTGCTTTTTGAGCTGCTGAGTTGGATCCTGTTCTTGCTGCTCTCTTCTCCAAGGTCATTAATTTCTTGTGTAGAGATCCTTTTGGGTATTCAATCATTCCCTTTAGATTTAATCTGCCAGGAAGTTTCATTAACCTAAATTGTGGGGAGTTTTGGTGGGTGCCAAGTTTATTTCATTACCAAAGGAAAAGGAATATTTAAAAAGACCATAAAATGCTTTGGGTTGGAAGGCACATTAAAGACCATTTAATTCCAATCCCCCTGCCATGGGAAGGGACACCTTCCACTAGACCAGGTTGCTCAGAGCCCCATCCAGCCTGGCCTTGAANTCATCCTCCAGCTGCATTTGTCACCATCACATTGGTGGCCACTGTGTTTCTGGTAGAGCTCCCAGCTTAGACCGGCAAATATTCACCATTGCTTCAGTAGATGTAGCTTTGCTTTTTGAGCTGCTGAGTTGGATCCTGTTCTTGCTGCTCTCTTCTCCAAGGTCATTAATTTCTTGTGTAGAGATCCTTTTGGGTATTCAATCATTCCCTTTAGATTTAATCTGCCAGGAAGTTTCATTAACCTAAATTGTGGGGAGTTTTGGTGGGTGCCAAGTTTATTTCATTACCAAAGGAAAAGGAATATTTAAAAAGACCATAAAATGCTTTGGGTTGGAAGGCACATTAAAGACCATTTAATTCCAATCCCCCTGCCATGGGAAGGGACACCTTCCACTAGACCAGGTTGCTCAGAGCCCCATCCAGCCTGGCCTTGAACACTTCCAGGGATGGAGAACCCACAATTCTCTGCACAACCTGTACCAGTGCCTCACCACTCTCAATGTGAGAATTGCTCTCTAACATCTAATCTGAACCTCTTCTCTCACAGTTTGAAGCCATTTCCCCTTGTCTCTGTGCAAACACAGATCTGATTTTGGTGTTCATCACAATTTTGTGTAAGAATCTGCTGAGTCCTGGCTTGCTGAGATCATTTAGGTATTTACATTGATTGTTAAGATAAATACCTTTAAGTAGTAAAGATGCAGCCTTCAAAAAGTTCAAAATACATCTCTTAAATGTACATTTAATTTGAGCACAAACTAAATCCTAGAGGGTACCCCAGGGTACCTAAGAAACAAACTAATTAGTTGCCTCTCATTTGCAGAAACCCCCTCCATGGAGTATTAATAAAGGACAAATTACAAGGCATATTTTACATGAGCCATTAAACTGGTAAGATTAATTTTGCACAAAATGTAATTGCCTTTTGATGTGAATAAAGCACAAAAAGCCCAATCAAATGCAGGACAATGTAATTTATGGCACAACCCTAGAATTTTTTGGTGATTGGTGGCCACAACATCACAAGTCTGATATATTACAGTGTTAAGAGGTACATAGCCTTGTCATAAATTATTTCACTTTTCTCTCCTGAGCATCTGAGGTGACAGAATGAAGGTAAATTTCTTCCTGACCATTTAGACAGCTCATTATTTCCCCAGAACTCTCCTGTGCCATCACTAATCTCTGCAACGTATCATCATTCATTTAAAATATCAATTTTCTGCAATCCATGTTTAACAGCACATTTTGTTTTCTAACTTTTTAATATTTTTAAGAAAAACTTCCCAACTGAATTCTGCAAAGACTGACAAATGGCAACTCCCAAAACCCTGATGGTAAGACACCTTTGTGACCTGGCTTCTCAGGTGACACAACTTGTATTTTCTCCATTGCATCAGGGCTTGGGTTGGTTCTCACAGTAACCAAGGGACACAAGAGCCAACTTTTACTTTGCACAAACTTAACAAATTATCAGCTTCTTCTTAGAAAGGTGGAAAGACTCTTCACCCAAAAGCATCTGCCTAACAAATGGTAATTCTTGCACTTACATTGTGAGCGTCACATATGAGGCCCAGCAAACAAAGATGTAAATATCAAATTGCACTGCAATGGAAAAGAAAAGCCAGAGAAGAAAATGAAGCCTCAAACTGTTTCTAGAAGATTCTTCTGTTTTTCCATCTACAGAGTGTTCAGTGTCAGGTGGGATCATCAGATTCCATCAAAGATAACCTCAAAAGTAAGTTTGTGAAGCAAAGGATGCAAAAGGCAGCTGCACCCAGTTGTGAAGCTACATCATGAAAACAGGCATGGAAAAAAACTTCCCCATATCCACTGCTGGATCAGCTCAAGAGAATTTCAATTATGTGTAAGTTGAACTAGCAGGCAAAATACAAATATTCAGAAGCATACATCATTTAACACTTGCCTTTATCACTTGAAGAGCTGTGGTTGCTGGGGGAAGGAGGCAGCAGGATAGGCACAGTACCTGGGAGAAGGACTGCAGAACTGCATCAAGGCTGTGTATCTAACTAAGGGCTGAACTCTTACAGTTTCAGAGCCCAGAGTAGGTTTTTTAAAAATCTTCTTCATTTCACACCAAGCTACCTTTAACTAAACTCCTACCATCTCTCCTTTCCCAAGAATCACTACTGTTCTTTGAAGTCCAAACGTGCTTATCAGTTTGTCCAGCAACAAAACATTGGCTTTATCAGGTTCCCAGCTTAAGTAGGAGTAGAACTTTTTTTCCTGATCCTGCCTTTTTGGAACAAAGATAGTTGTTTACAAATTTTCTTATTTTCTTTTTTAATTGATGAGGACAACTGAGGGACTGACTTGGATTTCCCCACAAGTCTGCATAAATCAGCAGGAACTAGAGCAACTTCTGTGAGATAGTATCTCCTTCTGTTTAGGAGCACCTTTTCTCTCAAGATCTCCAAAATGAGAAATTTGTCTTTAATCTTTTTTTTGACAGAACAAAAGAAAATGTGCCAGCAGCAGCACCTAAGCACTCCTGCTTCAGCACAGAGCAGTTGCTTATCCATCAGCCTCTGGGCAGCAGAACAATTGTGCCTTCTGACTGCCTTCAAACTGGATTCATAACTTCCCTGCAAGAAACACTCCACAACTCTCCATACTGGATATGGCAGGAAGAGTGAAGACATTTCGTGGAATAGACCAATTTTTTTAATTGGCACACAGTGTAATCAGCCTATTCACACATCAGGGAGAACTCCTATCAGGCAGAGCTTAGCATGCTTTGAAACACCTTCAGAGAGAGGTGTCTGCGGAAAGCAGTGATAAGGCATTTCTGCTTCAGGCCATGAGGTCTCTGAAAGGCTCAGGGGGTACAAAGGCACAGAGCACCTGTTAAATTGCCATAAAACTCCTGTCCCCAGCACAGGCATGAGAGTGTTGCACCCAGGCTGGGTGAAGCACAGAAGAGGAAAAGGACAATTGCAATTTTCAAGCTTTAAATATATTCCTAGTCTTTTTGTAAAGAATTCAGCCTAGAAGAGTTAGAGCAGAAGAGCTTGCTCATGCCATATTAGACAGAGAGGTGAATCCATTTCAGCACTCACATGCACCAGGCTGAAGAGCTGTTCAAGCCATGAACAGTTTCACCAGTGCTGCTGGGTTACCTTGAACAATGGCATTCAGCATGACTTAAGTTATCCCGTAGGTTTGTTTGATTTCACTGACAGGGCAAACAATTAATTAGTCAACACAACCTGAACAACTTGAAGAACCATTAATTAAAGGTGAGGAGATATAAAAACCTCTGTTTTACCTACACTACTCTGGTCTGACAGAAGATTCCTCATAGGCAGAAAACCTTAACTTTTAGACAACATTGTTCTGTTTGAGCTCAGATTTTTGTCCTGAGTAATTGCTTTAGTGGTCTACAAGGTTCTCCTTGGCAGAGAGTACTTGTAGGTGCCATCATAAATACATGGACTTTCTTAGGCAATTCCAGATTAACAGGTGAAACTCAGTTTTAAAAACTCATTCTAAATACCAGAAGTTTTTCACATAGTACATTGATTCCACAGATATCCTTTACTCAGATCAGACTGCTCAGGAAACCTTCCTGTGGTTATTTCAGGTTCAGATTTATTAAGTCTGAATAAACTGTCAAGTGTATTGACTTAATCTGCATAACTGAGGAGAAAAAAAATCATACCAAATTTTCCTATTTTAATTTGTTCTATAATTGCTATTTAAAAATGCAAATCTTGAGTGTTTAGGAAATATCAGAACATCAAACTGATGTTATAAGCTTCAAACAGTCAGATTTCTCACATTGATTATGAAGTGAAATATTCAATAATCAACTGTACAGTGCAATACATGCACTGTACATCCAGGCCAGAAACTGCTGATGACCATTATCAGAGCAAACTTGCTTTTAATTAGGGTGAATTAGAATAAAGGGAAATAAACTTTAAAAAAAATAAAAATCACATTTGCTCTGCTTCCTTGCACTGAGGCAACAGAGAAAGGTAGGCTGCAACCAAGGAGTTAGAGCTGACTTTCAAGAAAGAGTAAGTTTAATTTCAAAAAAGCCTGGAAGAAAGTGCTCAGCTTACTGAGCAACAGATACGATTTGCCAGCAGATATCAGCAAGCTCAGAGGGAGCAGCAGCACAGGCTCGAGGGGTTTCTGCAAGGAGCAGCAGGAATCCCCACTGGCAGAGCTGGGGAACTGAGCACAGATAGCTCACTTTAGCCACATCTCCAGCACTTTGTCAGTGAGTAAAGACCATTTAGTTCACAAAATCCCCTGCAGAAGCTCTGTTTTCTTTCCTTCAGTTGCTATATCTCCCCAAAGAACGAAAATATGAAGTGCAGTAATCGGAAGCTGAAATTCTACCATGAGCACAGCTGAGCAACAAGGCAGTCCTGGAGATCAATACTTCCCTGCAGATGCCTTTCCTGAGCTGTCCTGCCAGGGAGAGAAACATCAGCCTGTGCCCAGCAAACCTGACCACGCAGATGTGGACAGAGGCTGTAATTAGACCCATGACAGCTCAAAGAGGGGGGGAGAAGAGGCACACAGCTTCAAAATTCAACTTCCAGTGCAGTTGTTCGCAATCAGGTGCTCAGCTGAGACTGAGCAGACACGTTTTAAATAAACTCCTTGCAAAACTGAAACACTTAAACCATATTGTTTGAGATACTAAAATAGATGAGTGGTCTTTTCTTTAATAAAAGACTCAAATCTGCAGGATTGAGCCTTTAAATCCAAAATTGGCACCTAATGGAGACCAGCTCCCCTGCCATGTCAGAGACCAGCCCAGCAGCACAGACACCCCCAGGAGCCACCCCTCTGTGCCAGAGCAAATGTCTAAGCCCACACAGCAAGGAGAACCAGAGGGAAAAACACAGCACAGGGATGCAATCCTGCTAATGGAGCCCCTCAATTTAAAAATAATTTTATGGCACTTCAGTCTAACCCAAAGGACAGCAGCAGAGCAGACCCTCAGGAAAAACAATGATAAGAGGGGCTGATAGAGCATCCTCTAAGAAGAAAATCATTTCCTAAAGGCAGCTTTTAATATACTAATAGGGGCTGCATCTCCTGAGTATGTTACTATACATGTCAGAGGCACAGCCCTTAAACAACCACACAGCAGCAGAGAATTAAGAAAACAATACTTCCACCAAAAAAAGATAAGAATTCAAAGATCAAAGTGTAGTAACAGCATTCCTAGACTGAAGTATTAGGGAAGAAATAGTGTTCAATTCAGTGCTGAAGTTGCCAGAAAGTCACAGAAATCCAAGTTATTATGTCTTCACAAGCACCTTACTGCATGGTACAATACAACTCCTGTGCTTACAGCTATCAGAATCAGCAATTTTGATTGCAGTAAGTCTTGGAAAATCCAGTTATAACAAAAGTCTTTAGTTAAAGCAAAGGTAAAATAACTGTTTGGGATAAAAAAAAGGCAGAAGTCTGGCCTCAATTATTTTATAGTTTGTACAAATAGAAGCAAGAACCCCTGTGGGAGGACAAAGTCATAGGTAATTTAAAAGGTGTAATATCTTTTCTTTTTTCCAAGAAAATATTTTTATTAGTTTTGCAATTGAGGTGAGAGGAAAGGAACAAGTGAATCAGTGTAATAATTCTGAAATAAAAATCAAGTTTAATAACAGGCAGCTGTAGTGTATGAACTGCTACAAGAGAGGCCTTCAAGATGATAATTCTGTGCCAGCTTTAGACAGGATGTGGCTAGAAGATTATACAGTGCATTTTACACTGGTTTCTGCTAAACAATTACAGTAAAATTGTGTCGTTCCCCCTTATCTCTCTAGCATGCCACTACACGAAAATGGCTTTTTTATTCTTTTTAAACTTACCTAACTGTGCTAAAAAGCACCATTGTACCTGCAGAAACATCACTTTTAATACTTTTAATTTCAAAAACAATACCAAAAAAATCAGATTAAGTCAAGGCAAAACCAACAACTATTCACACAAGATACTGGACTGAATACAACAAAACACCTTACTGTGCTACTGCTACACTCTATTAAGCAGAAGAGTTTAAGTGGTACTTTTACAGGTTAACTAATAAAATCAAACCCCCCTTACTCCACTTATTTCCTTGCTCTCCCTTGGTCATTTGATGTGTAAAATACCAGTTAGATTTCTGGTCAAGGCAACAGGGCAGAGCCAAGCTTGTACAAGAGAAGAGAGGAGAACCCATGATGAAGCTTTTTCTCAAGACCCTCAATTTAAAAGGCACAATAATTCACAAAGAAATTCCCCACATCCACATGTTTAGATGAGGTCCAAAGATAAATTTTACTGAATTCAGACCCCCATGGTAGAGCCTGGAAGCCCATCAGCCCCTGGGTCTCTTGGCTCAGTAGTTTTATTCACAACCTATTTATGCATTATGCAGTAGTCAGCTGTTCTGGCATCCCTGATCAATCCTTTAGTCCCACCAAGTTAAGCTTTGTCTCTCATTTGTCCCTGCTCAAGGGTTTTTGGTTCTCCTTAGATAGCCTTTGCATGCTCTTACAGTTCAATCACTAACACACAACCTGCTTTATTCCACTTCTGAACTCCAGGAATAGAAATAAAAACCAAAACAGACATTTTACAAATGGGCAGGGTACCTCCACAGCAGCTTGTGGCATCCAGCAGAAGACACAACACTTAACTTGAAGCAGGCAGCTCAACAAGCAGCATCCTTTAGCACTCCTTATCAGCAGGGATTACTGGAAAACCACCCACAGTCCTTGGAGAGCACTTTAGGTCTACTCATACCTCAAATACTGACAGTCCAAACTTTATTCTTTACCCTGCACCTGTCCTTCCACATCTCCCTTCCTGTAATGAGCCTTGGCCACCTGCTCCATCCCACCCTGCAGGTGATGCAGGTGATACCAATTTTCCAAGGCACCCAGCAATTTGCTTTGAGGGGTTCCAGCTGTCCCTGGGGCTGGACACAAGAGACTCCTCACATTCCTTTAATTTGTAGCAGTACTGAATATTCCTACAGCATCTGATACGTGTTGTCTGATGCATTATGAAATCCCCTTGTGACTGTTGCCATCAGAAACAAATGAAAAAAGCTGCACATTTAGTTGAATTCAGTAAATAATTTGAATCCCACAAAGTTGTTGTGAACTACTATAGAGCAAATCCTTCAGACTCAAATATTTCACTTGCAAGTCTGCTAAATTCAGTATAGTAAAAAAAAAGTATAAAAATATTATTTGAATTTAGCAAGTACAAAAAGAAGATGTAACCAAAAGGAATGTAGTTCACGTGCTTAGCAAAAGAGACTCATTATGAGGTCGTGGCAGGCACCACCTCATGGAAAGGTGCGTTGGGTAGCAAATCTTGATCAGCTAAAACCAAAACCTTCTCAGCCTGTAAATAATGAATGAATTCTCGTTTATCTGGTTGATGAAGAATGGTGAAAGCAGCAGATTACTTAAATCACACCCATTTTGACTGAAATTTTTCATGCAGGAAAATAATACTGACAACTGCCTAAGCCCTTGACATAAGGCACAATCACAGGGCAGGAGCCTCAGCCACTCCCTGCAAGGTGCTGCAGCTGTGCCCTGGGTGTGCAGTGTCACAGAGCTGCTGAGCCAGGGGCTGCTTGTCACACTGCTTGTCTGAACACCCCAGAGCTGCTGACCAGCCTGACCCAGAATGGTACAACCAAAAACTCCACTCCTTCCCTGCCCCACGGATGTGCACTCAGCAGCATCGTGTCATAAACAAGGTGAATCCTCACACCAAGCACACGTGAGGATGCAAAGATTTGCCAAGGTGCTTAAGAGAAGTTTAAATTGATCTTTTACAGCAGCTGAAGGGCAGAAGTCCCTTGCTCTGTTCTCCGTGTGCTTGGAATTGATATTGCTTAATTTCACGCATTTGGGGAAGAAAAGTATGCAATTAGTTGTCTGTAGACAGTCTGTATTTTGGAGCTTTTAATATGCCTAGGGGAGCAGCTTTGGATATTCTTATTGAACAAGCACTACTCACTCAGCTATCCTGAGAAGTGTGCCAGGGTTGCCAGCCCAAGAAGAATTCAGCAATCCTTAGCTGGAAGTTTCAGAACCATGAGATTTCAATTAAAAATTGCAATTTTTTACACTTTGCCTTCTGGTTTGTTTTTTTTTCTTTCAACTTCAAGGTTCAGTCAATACCTACTTGCAAGTTTTTTCTTCACAAACCCAAGAGCTTAACAGAAGCTGAAATTCTTGTATTAATTGCCAAGAACTGGAAACTGATACCTTAAGCAGGACAGTAAATATTGTAACGAAGGCAGAAGTTGTAAAGTCCGAGCAATTCGTATTTCCAAAACAATCTTATGTTTAAACTTTTGGAAGTTCTTAATGATTTAAATTCACCATTAACACAGTGTCTCAAAGCTACTCGCAGGCTTATCATACTTGCTGCAGGTTTTGAGATCCCCACTAAATATAATTGGCAATTCATAGGATGACTTTGGTGGAGCTGTGCTGATGGACACCAGAAGGTGATCTCAAAGTTCACCAAAAAGAGATGTTATTTCCTGTAAAACTTCTGTTCAGAGCTAAAAAGAATCTTAGAAGTGCCATTTTTAGCCATAAAGCAATCTAAATACATCTGCACCTTGACCATGCTTGTCTTGAAGTACTTGAGCTTTCTTGGATACTATCAAATTCCAGTACTTCAGAAATACAATTATCACTCCTTCTGGTTTTCTACACTGGTGACAACCTCTTTCCTTTGATCTCCATGTCAGAGTTTTCTCCTCCATGCTCTTTGCTCTAACCTTTTCTGGTCTACTTCCAAGAACCAAACATTTTTAGTTCTCCCATTAGCTTTTAATTTTTGTCTATTTTGCTTTATTGGAACTGGCAACACGGTGCTATTCAAACACAGCTCCATCTGCCAGAGTCAGGTCCTGCAGGTAGGGTGTCATGTTTGATTTCATCTTATCACCTGCTGTGTAGTCAGAGCTAAAGGAAAGAAATGTTTACTATAAAATTGTTACATTCATAAATCCCTTTGAGAGGTCTTTTACTGTTTTTGTGGGACCTACTTGTGTCCTTATGAACACAGCCCCTTCTGCACTGCCAGAGAGCAAACAGAAGGGATGTGCTCAGCCTGGCTTTGCCCCTTGTGTTTCCTTCCCTTCTGCTTCCCACGTGTCCTGAGCATGTGTGTGAATTGGAATGGCAGTGTTATACCTGATGGGAAACACTGTAGGCTTAAAAGAAAGCTGACATTTTGGGGACTGAGTTTTCAGATTTGAAAAGGAATCACTTTGATTGCCCAGCTTCAGAGCTGCTGCCTGGTATGAGGTTACATCTGACACTGAAAGAGGAGATATGGTTGGTTGACTTTTATGCCAGCAGGACAGGAGTTGTGCTTCACAGTCAGGGCTTTGCAGCCAGAAGGGGACTGGATAGGAAGCAATGCCTAACAAAAACTTCATTTCCTGGAGCCTTTCTGACACGCATATCAAATAGAACTGGTGAATACAATTATTTCCTTTGCAGTCTCCTAGATTGCTTCCTCTGTTCCTTTTTCTTCTCAAAAAGACATAACCTCAAGAACAGCAAAAATATGATGTTGACTCTAGTCCAGAGACATCACAGCAAATCCAGGAACCTTTGAAGCCCATTAGAGTGCTTGTATTTTCTTTTCACAAACAATATGCACATTTTGCCTTGCAGGTCTTAATGATCACACATTTTCTTGGGAAAAGCACTAAACACAAGCTTTAATTTTGCTTTATCCTGGACACTACATCAACACTGGCATTTTTTTAAGCCAGCTAGAAGTGGCTATTCATGTGTAAGAACTTCCCTGAATTTCTTCCTTTTCCCTTAAAAAGTTCAGAGTTCGTTTTTTTTTTTTTCCAAACAGCAGCATTAATGTTTCTAGGCTGACACTCCTTGAGGCAGACCTGCAATGCACACCCTGTACAGCCTCACCAAAGCAGTGGTGTCCCAAGGCAGAGAAAATGGCCAGCATCTCTTGTGCTCTCCCACTTGGAGACACACCATGATCAAGTGCTGATAGATCCATGTTTCAAGAGTGAGAGATCCAGCACCTCCCAAAGGACTGCCACGTGTGTCCTCTTAACATTTAGGAGGAGTGTGACTGCTGTGGGGCTGTTCCCTTAGGGAGGGTCTGGCAGCAACTGGCACTGAGAGGGGGGAGCTGTGCAGAGACAGAGCTTTCCTGCCACGAGACCCCAGCAGAGCTGAGGGGTCAGAGGGGCTGAAAGGGTAAGCACAGGCAGGTGGGATGCAGGTGGAGGGCTGGCTGGGCTGAGCTGCAGCCTTGCTGCAGCCCTCACATGCAGCCCTGCTGGCACAGGCTCCTGCCTCAGCCACAGGAGCCTGGCCTGACTCTGCACTTAGAAAAGCAAACAGCTGGGGAAAGGCCATGTCTTAAACAATCAGAGCTCCTCTGCTCAGTAAATGTGAGGCATAAATCTTAGGGTTTACACTGACATCAGCACAGCTGACCCAGTGCTAGGCTGCTATGCAGGATATGTGCTTTTAGTGCAAATAAAATACCCTGTCAGGGGCAGGAATCAGCTAAGCCCTCTGCTATTAGCTCTGCTGTCATTGTAAGCACTTTTCCAGGAAGTGCTGCTGGAAGCAGCCATTTCAATTCACCCACAATTTGTTCCAAAGCAGATATCAGCAGACTGTCCAGTACTGATGGAATGTAAACCATCACAGTAGATGCAATGTACCAGAACACAGGAGACACACACAGACTCTCATCAATGGTTGCATTGAGCTGGGGCTTTGAAGAGCACTGGACATTGGGCAAACAGCAAAAAGAAATTATGTGCACCATATAAAACGAGAAACAAAATTAGAAATGGATATGTCCTGTCTTCACATGTGACTAGTGTTCCAATTTAAACCTCCAGAACAGGGCAACCCAAGCCCTGAACTAATGCATTAGAGTTACATTATCACTGCCTTTGCCAAGGAAGGCTGCTGGGATTCCTGGGACTCTGTTTTCTGGTACAGTAAGTTTATCCACAGCTATCTTCCTTCTCAGCCATTTAGTGGCTGTCCTGCAGACATGGAAGGAACTGTAGACAGCTGAAAAGCCCTTACCCTGCAGCAAGCAGCTCCCAGAACCTCACTGCTCACAGCCTGCAAGGACCCCAGAGCCTGAACCCAGCCTGCAGGGGTTCCTGTTTCTTAAAAAAAGGAGACAAGAGCAAACTCTGGATCATGTACAGCTCATGCAATAGGCCCCTCAGCTGATAGCACAACACTGGAATTAAAGAGATTGTTCATTTTGTTTGCCTTCCTTGTATTTACAGCTGCAAACATCAAAGGGGGACTCACTGCACAGACCAGCAGGCACATGAAGTACCAGGCTTTGCTGGAACAGCTGCTGCCTGGTCAGGTGAAGCACCCTTCAGGGCCATTGTCATTAACAGTTCTGTAATTAGTACTGATGGCAATGCAGGGAAACAAAAACTACTGTTGTTCAGGCACTAGAAATCCTCCACTGGACAGCCTGTTTCTCTCCAAGAGTTGCATACAGCCTGCTCCAATTTAGGGAAGGATGGAAAAATGGAAGATGGTCACAGACTTGTTCAGAATACCTGTCCTGTCCTTGGGGAGAGCTGAGCAAAGGAGACCACCGAGGCAGAGCTGTCTGCACCAGCACCAACCAGGGTCTTTTTTAGCAGAATTAGAAGCTTGAGCTCACCTTTTGCTTGCTTTTAAATAACAAGGGTGACAAGCTGATTCAGTATTTATGTGCAGTGGTGTGTGAGCCTCTTGTCCCCACATCAAGCTGACATGACTGATGTCACTCAAGAAGGCTGTGACAGGTCTGGGATTTCACACCAAATGGCCTGAGCACCTTCACCACCATGATTCTGCCAGATTTATAGACCATGACTTCCCACCAGGGCACTAATTCCCCATAGGGACTGCACCAAATACAAGCAGAGAATTTCCCTTTTAAAATTGCTCTCTGATTGTCATCCTTACCTTTCTTGCTTTTGTTAAAAATTGGTTTCTGATTGTCATCCTTACCTTTCTTGCTTTTGTTTCTCTGTACATCACCTTTTCCCATATTGTTATTTATAGTCTCTAATTCTACAGACACTTATGTTTCCAGGCAGGGATGAGCTCCTCCTAACAAGTATATTTTGTCTCTTCTTTATCTGCACCTTTTAACACTGTGCTGCTTAACCGACATGGGATTAAAATAACCAGAAAAGCATTAGCATTTTTAATCACACAGACAGCCCTGGGTGAGCTTCAGATGCCCTGTGATTAATGTATAGATTCTGAACAACCTAAGGCTCCTTCCCAGGCTTTTGAGACAAAAGAAGCTGCAGCTCATCCACCCACTTCTCAGTTGGGAGAGGACAGAGGTGAGGTGCCCTGTCTATAGGTAACACAGATGTAAGTAGGTCTGTGGGAATAAACCTGAGTCAATAAATATAATTCTAATTTTAGATAAAAGCAGCAAACACATGAGATACAAGTCCTTCCTACCCCACAGTCATTTCCCTTCCAGATGCATCTCTGCATCTAACCTACCTGAAAATTTTCTCTACACTAAGGCAGAGGAGATTGTTTTGGTAACAATGTACATTCTTTTAATCCTACATTTTCTTCCCTTCTCACACAGAAAGTTTTATTTTTCCCTTTTCCCTTTTTTTTTCATACAAATGTGCCTAAATACAACCATGTCAGACTCCATAGTTGTTGGGCATAGTTACAGTGAATTTTCATTTCTGCTCAGGGCTTGCTGTTTACAAATACTTTGATTTTCAGTTAAACTCCCTGCCTCAAATTTTCACCATATTCCCCCAGGCCCTCATGATAGAGCACCTCCAAAAAATTAATCATTGGAAATAATAACATGATTAGGGGTGGAAAAGCTGTATAAAATGAAGGGATGAATTGGCTGCTTCCATGTGGAACCTATCCAGCAAAGTCAATACCCTGCTGTCTGTGTTTCAAACACAGGAACACTGGGTCAGAGTTAGACATAAAGACAGAAGCTATCCTCAGAAAGAGAATGGGGAGGTAAAAGAAAAATGTTCACTGAATGTGGGGAGCTGCTTCTTAGGATTTTGCCTGAGATCTGTAAAGTTAGACCTCAGATCTCATAGTGCAGTAAATACCTGAAATATCCACATTTGTAATGATAACTTGTCAGAAGGATATCTCAGACTTGAAGCTGATTTCTAATTGGACAGTAGTGTGTTGTTCAGCATTTTTCTAACTCTGAAAGAAAAACTTAAAAATGAGGCAGAAAATGTGGAAGCTTTTCACAAATTACAGCAAGTTACACAAATGCAGTGGTGTGTTCTGTACAGGAAAAAGCACACAATGACATGACTGACATCATGTCCACAAAATAACTTAGCTGAGCATTAGATCCTTCAGTCTGTTCCATGGGAATCCTCTCCCTCCCACTCCCTCTGTTACAGGAATGACTTTCTAGCTACTGATAAAAGGTGCAGTGGATGCAGAGAATTATTCCAGCACATTTTATCATGTAACTCACAGTGACAGTGGGCTGTGCTCTGACAAGACACAGCTTGCAGTACACAAATGGGTAATGCTTTGGGAGGAAGAATGAAAAATTGAAGCCTTGTGGTGCTTTTTTTTCCTCAAAACTGCATATTTCTTCTCTATTTTTTTTCTCTGAGAGTCTTTCTCTTGGAGAACTGTAAATTACAACACTTCAGGTGCAGCAGGACTGTAGTGTAGCATGCAAAGCTTACTCACTCTCTCTGAAGCAAAGAAACAGCCCTGCTTTTATTTTTCTGTCTGCCTTGTGGACTGTTCTCTGCTGGTTAAGTAGCAAATGTGATGTGTCTCTAATCTTGCATTGAAATCTTAGAATTTTTTTAAGAGAGGAAACCTCCTATCTAGTATAGGGATAATAATAATTTCTATTATGATTTCTTTTTTGATGGCTGCTGATTGACCCATCAGCCAGAAGTATGTTGATATTTTTAGTTTCCTTTCAAATAAATGTTTTACAACTCTCAGGAGAAAGAATCTTTCAGAATACACTAAAATTTAAAAAAAAAAAATGGAAAGGGAGAGGACTAAGACAATAGCTGATGAAGCAAAAACCACAAAAAACATTGCTTATATTAAAAGCCTGATTTTTTCCATTACTAGGAAAATGTTAGCAGTATTATAAATGCTGTGAATTTCATAGTTAGTGGTGCTCATAAACAAACAATATTCATTTCCTACATAAAGCTGAACCTAGGCAATGATAAAATGCTGGAAACATTTTTTAAAAGAATGAAATCAATAAAGTTAAAGCCAACTGCATTTGGAGGAAAGGCATAACTCTTTGATGTGAGGCCAGAATATTAGTGGAGAATTCCCATTAATGCAACTGTTCACTCACATGTTCACTTCATTAACTGTGCTGAACACCCAGACACCATAATGCCAGGGGAGAAGTGCCTGACTTAAATATTACACCAATCAATTTTCCAAGTTAAAAATGAAATTTCTTCTGTTTCTGCACCAGGGTTTGTGCCTGGGAGCAGCAATGGTTGGCTGGTACCAGAGGGGAAGGAGAGCAGGACCTGGGGACAGCAGGGCAGGGGGTGGAGGGACCTGGCTGAGCAGAAGGAGGGATGCTGAGCTGTAGGTGTGGGTCAGGATGTGGCCCAGAGGCACTGAGCAGGGTCTGTCTCAGTCCCACAGCCACTGGGCAAGTCCAGAGGGACAAGGCAGGTCCAAGGTCCAGCCAGGAAGCCAAGCCAACTCTGAAAGCTCTCAGGCTGTGCTACCACATTGACACCCCACACTGCTCAACACTAAGCCACTTAAACATGTTACCCATTATTTTAGAATTATAGTAATTTATGCTCTGTTTATTATTTCAGAGGAGAATAAATTCTCAACTAAAAAAAAGGCAAGAACCACAGAGCTCTTGAATATTCATATGCATTGCAGATATGCTAAAATAGAAAAGAGAATACCACATTCCTTGAGAATCCAGGGTGAAGACAACTTCCTGGGCCATAAGAAGTCCAGGATTAACTCTCTGCTCTGCCATTCTCCCACTTCCCACAGGTAAATCCCTTAGCTCAGAACGTCATGACTGCTCTAGGTGACATCAGCCAACTCCAGAAATCTTCTGCAGACACTTCAATCAGACAATTTCTGCAGAAATCAAACACCTCAAAAGAAAAATATTCTGATGCAGCTCTAATTCTTACACAGCATAACTCTTAGTCTGAATGGGCAAGACAGTGAGAATAGTAGAAAGAATAATTATTCCTTGAGAGGAGAGAAACAGAAAGGCAAAGTAGCTTGCCCAGAATAAATCTTCTGGGTAACAATTTAGTTAGCACCTCTCTCAGAAGGCTATTTCAGATATTTAAAATGTATTCCTCTTACTTTCTGTCCCATATAACAAACACCAGACAGATGCTTGTATTCTCATAAATGTGAATCTTTAATTCTTCTTCTATCATCTGTTTTAAACAGCAGGGTCTGATCTTCCTGTGATAAAGTTGTGGAATTACAATATATAAATCTGTTTGTGATTTGTAAATGTCACTACATAAGGTACTTGGGCATTTGATTACTGGCTGCCTCAAGCAAGTAAATGAGCATATTAAAGCCTTGGCATTCTTGTCACAATTAACTTGTCTTAATGCTTCTTAAAACTCTCCCACACAGAAGTAATTTCATTCAAGGTTTTTCAAATATTCTTCTATTTAAGTTACTTTTCTTGTCCTTGCAAATGGCAGAATTTGTTTCCAAAAGACCCAGCTGACAATAAACTCACAGGGTCACATGTGCGAGTATTTAACTCCTTTAATTTTGAGGGAAAAATATGAAACAAGCACAAGCCTAAAAGTCTTCAAAGAAATCCCAGTCAAAGTCATACATCAGCATTGTATTCAACTTCCACAGCTGTGAATATAAATAGGTATGCAGGCCAAAGCTGAGAAGGAAAAACAAAGCTCCCTCCTTCCACCTGACAAAATTTCAAATATTCACAAAACCATAACAAATACCATCTTGTCTCTGCTGACAGAAGAACTGATCTCTCCTCAGTTATCCATCTCTTGTTGCTCTTGCCATTTGATGGAGCCCCCTCTCATCTTTCTTACTCAGATTCTTCTCAGTGGAATTCCCTTTTCCCTTCTTGCTGCTATCACTGAATAGCTTCTCTAGCAAATCTCTTTTTGGTCCAGAACAGACAAAAAAAAATAAACATCATCTTCAGCTCCACAAGCCTGTAAATTAAAGCAACCTCCATGGACCTTATTTTACTGCCACTTCAGGAGCCCTGCACTGCCACAAAGAGATGCAGAGCAGCTTGAGTTTCAGTGCCTCCCCTGCACACAGGTCCAAAGACAGAGGGACAGATAAAGCATCTTCCCCATAAAGCACCTGCTCTGCTCCACCTGTTCCAGTCTGTTCTGTCCTTCCACTGCTCAAAGACACACTTACAAAGTGACACAGTGCTATATAATGCACAGCTATGCAGTATATTGTTAAACAGAAGAGTTGATTTCTCTTTTTCTGGTCTAATCGAGACTACTTTTACACATTAGAGTTTAATCTTATTTTTCTCAAAGCTAATTCAATAGCATGAAGGTTAAGCACAAAGTGATGAAGTTGAAAACATACTTAGAACCTAAATAATGCCCTATGTCCATTAAGACAATCACATGTGGATGGTTGTAAAAGTATTATTTAAAAAATTGTATTATAAAGCTGAAAAAAAGCCCTCTGACTTCCAGGAAGTTACTCATGGTTTTATTTGGTGGGCTGGGTTTTCTCTTGCTCCTGAGCTTTAATTTTGAGCCACAGCAAAGCAACCCCATTTTTCATTTAATTTAGAACTGGCAGCACGACACACCTCCAGATAATCCTGCCCACTGAAAATTCTTATATTTTATGTTAGGGGTTCATTTTTTTCCAAATGAAAGGGAGGGATAGTTAACAACAACAACAAAAAAAAAGTGTTAACCAGTTGTCTAAAATTCTGCAATTTGTGGAAGCCTCCCTGTGTCTCCAAAGACAATGGTAACAGTCCCTTATATTCACTTTCAATTAAATGGAAAAGCCATAGGAATCCTACTGTTCTGCCATGGGATAGTGAAAGGCTTCCATGGTCAGTGCAGTATGCAATTAGTGAAAACCATTACTTTGCCAGCACCCTGCAGGGGGAATTAGATGTTCACAGCTGCCACCATACCTAATTTTTCACAAGCTGCAAGGAGTTTCCTGCACTGAGGAGCGAGACTGAACAAGGAACTAGAGTTAATTTACATGTGCATATTTTATGCTGTTTTTCTGATTAAATTAGAAGTAGGAATTGCAATGTGATGCAATAAAAATGGACACATGGATGTAGATGTTTAACTAGCTTTCAGAAGTGTATTATCATTTTGAAAACAAACCACAGGAGCATTAAAGCAAAAGAGGTACAGACATACCTGTCTATCCAGCCATGCACTGGATTTTCCACAGGAGTATAAGGAATTACATATCTGTTGCAGATGGGTTTGATTCTTGCCACTTTGTGTGCCCAGGGTCTGCTTCCATAAATGGTGACATCCTTATTCTACAGGGCCTCCTGAACATTGCAGGATCTTCCTAGGGAGAGACAAAACATTTACACCCATCAGAGACCTCCAGCCACTGAGAGCTCTGCACACTCCCACACCAAGCCCTTGTAGCATCTCCCTTCCTTGGTTGTCACAGCAAAGGGCACAAGCTCAGCTTGGACAAACTCATTAGAAGGAGGGAGTGGGAAGCTGAGGTGGGAGTCAGACGTGGCTGCTCTGAGAACTAATCCTGAAGCACTGCAAAGTCAGCCTGTAAAACCAGAGATACTGCAGTTCCCCCATGGATGCAGTCAGTGCACGGTGAGGCCAAGCTTTGCTTGCCCCTTGAAATAAGGATCTGCTGCAAGTACCCAAAGAGGAGATTTCAATTACACAAAGTTTCAGAAATAAAGCAAAGCGTCTCCAACTTGCTGCTTGCACTCCCAAGGGACACAGCACAGAGAACCACGTATGAAGTAGCTGGCTGTGTGCTAAATCCCTGCGTAGAGGACAGCAGGATACTTGTAAGGACAAGAATTAAATATCCATAGGGACTTGGATTCAGTTCTACTCCATGAACAGGTTTGTTGTATCTAAAAGGAGTAATGACTCCCTATGCAAGAAAAGGACAAGGGCTGATTTTCTGTAACCTAAATGCTTTTGGTAATGTAAAGCTGTCTGTGTCCAGTAGAAAGTTTTGTTCTATTTGCAAGGAAATGCTGATTATTCTACTTCCCTTTTTTCTTGCTAAAGCTGGAACAGTCCTAGAGGAAACCATGCTGATACGAAATAACAACAGAAATTTTCTGAAATTCATAAGGATTATTTAAAAACAAAAAAGTTCCCAGGTATGAGAACCATGCTTGTCTGAAAAGTAAATAAATATGATTGAAAGCAAAGAAACACACTTCCACTTAATTACTATCTGTTCAATGCCTACTTATAACACATTTGTCTTTACAAAATTAAATTAATTGCTCTACCTCACCAGTGAAATTCTACATTTGTGCTTCCTGTGATTATAGCAATCTCAAATTAATGACCCACTGATTCCTGATTATTAAAGTTTAATAGTTCTGTGATTAGCATTGTCAATTAAGCAATGCAATTCATGGAGCTGGTTAAGGCAGCAGCACTCTTTGCTGTGCATGTGCTCAATCTACAAGTGTGAGTTATCACCTGCAGCTCTTCAGGAGGAGTGACACAATCAGGAACTAGTCACACACTGGTGAATTAAACCATGACTTTTCAGTGAGGACTTTTTAAAATTGCCACAGACTTCTAATATATGGATCCCTAGCTATTACAGGCTGATGCACATTAAGCACAAAGAAAGCTCTAGACACACCAACTCAAAGAAAGGACTCATAACATGAACATCACTGCTTAGCCAAAATTTTAAATCCCTTAAAATCCAAACAGCCTCGGGAGGCTGGATCTAGTCTGTTTGTTGTATCATGGAAAACCTACAGTATTATCTGTGTCCTGTGGTGTATTCTTTTCATTAAGGGATAACATAGACTGTGCCTCCAACAATAAATCTGGGGAGTTAATCCTTATTTCCTACGAGCTTGAATGGTTGTAACTTCTCTTTAAACATCACAGACAATAAAATTCCCAAGAGAGAAAATAGCTCTTATTTCAATACTGAGGAATAAATTTCTAGGACTTCACAAATCTGTGATCCCTAATGTAGGTACTATCAATATATATATTTTCTTACTACTCTCATACTATATCAAAGTAAAGTTTTTGGTGACATGTATGCTATGAACTTCCACTGGGCTCTGGAAATCATAATAATATATATAATTTGATAGCATCAATCAACCGTTTCTACGGACAGCCAACAGCAGGTAAATACCAGCTCTGTTTCCTACACTGGACAGAGACTGGTGAATAGAGCATATGCTGCACTGAAAACACCCTGTAAGACTTTCAGAGAGGAACTCTAATCAAAGAAAGCTAATTATTAGAGGCTAGATAGTTATTTTAGGCGTCACCAGTGATATTTCTGTGTTTACATAAGACTTACCTCTTGTTTGCACTAACAGAGCCAGTGAAGGTGAGGTCCATTCACATAAAATGATCATTTTAAGAAAAATACTAGGAATATTCACAGATATTGATCTTTGATTTAGCCCTGCCCCCATGTGGTCTCTTATGTAGTTTTCCTTTATTAAAATTACCACTAGCAAATACTTAGTAAAGTCAAGATGTTTCTGGCCACCTTCTATTCTTATTTTTAGCTTTCTCCATCCACTTGTTCTGCAATTTCATCTTGATCTACCTACTGTCTTCACTCCTTCCCATTTCTCATTCTCTTTCAAGTCCTTCTAACTATGACTGGTCATTTCTAAGTAGATCCATAGAAATCTTCCATGATTTGCTTGTGCAGCTGAGTCATTGCATTTTGATAAGACTCATATTGGTTGAGCAGGGTTACCTGAGCACTAAAATTCAGAGGAAATTAGAATTCCTAGTTGCTACACTGGACAGGAACAAGAAGTGGGACAAATTCTCAGGTGTGTTTCCGTGGATGAGCTCTGCTCTCAGGAATCTCTTTCCTTCTCCATAACAGAATAAAGCAGTGCAACAATAATCAACCTGGGAAATTCTGAGTAATACTGGTCGGCAGTTTATTTGCATTTAAAACTCAAGACAAGACTATGCAAAGGTTGTTCTTGTAGTGGAATTTATAGACCCTGAATCAGAACTTTCAAGTTACAGGTGGGCATTTTCAAAAGACATGAAAGGCAAGTGGGACAAGGAAGCATTCTTAATAGCAGCATCTTCTTTTGCTCCCAAATTTTTCACCTTCCAGCAGCAAGTTGGCACCGTGAATTTCATTTTATCACAGAATGGGGTTTTTTTATCTTTGCAGAATGGATGACAGGTTAGACTGAAGTTTAACAAAGAGAGATTCTGCTGATATAACCTAGTTGTGTTCTTTTCTTCCCAAACTCATCTGGCAAAATACTGTATGATCTTACTCAACTCCAGTTCAGTGAAACTCCTGAAGTTCAGTACAAGTTCCCTACATTCAAAGACTGCATTTAGACTTCTCTAACCTATTTCAAAGGGTTTTGATGTCATCATCTCTGGAGACACCATCCTTGCTATATCCCAGTCATATACCAATGGTATCTCTAATGGTAAAACACGCTCATCCGAGCAACTTCTTTTTCTCAGAATATGCAGAGCCTTTTTCCAGACACCAACCTGGAAATCACATTCCTACTTTCTGTCTTGTCCTCTTGACATCAGCTCTAAAAACACAAATCTAGAAATGAAAATGCTGTCTGTGAAGTTGGGCACCTTCCTACCCTGATCACCAGATGTCAATCTTTACTTTTTTGCTAGCAACACACCTCATTTCATCAGGAACATTAAAACTTCATGTTGGCTTGAAACAAACAAAGCAGAAAACCTTCCCCTATGAAACAGAGTATCTTCCATTTCCCCAGGCTATGTAATGCCCTATGTAACCCTAGTATCAGTCAGAAATAGTTATAAATAAGTACTTATGACTACATAAGCTGACTTCTGGTGATAAACTACTTAATCATGAGCTAATGGCTCTCTTACAGTCAGTTATTCCAGTGCCAGAGTCTGCTGGCTCAAGTTGCCCTATATGCCCTTGTGTTAATTACTTTGACTAACTACAGGAGTGACTTATTAAAATTACTGATTGGCCTGTCTGTAAACCAATATTTTCTAATTTTTCTGCATCCATAACCAGAGTACTGCTCTGTTTAGCACTGATAATTTTTCATTGGCCTATATTGCTTCTGTACAAATTCAGTGAAACTTCCCTCTGTTTACAGGGCCAGCACAGCACACTTAGATTCAGTGATTAAGTTGTGTTTTGTTACAGCCCTCTCCAAGGGGCAATTTTTCTTCCAACTCTAATGTTTTAACATTTAGCAATCAGTAAAATAGACAAATATCATATGCCTTTGATATTAAGATATATGGGACCTCATTCAATTTACATCTTCTTCCAATGCTGCTGAGCTATTCCTGCAATTTGCAGAGATGCTGTAGCAGTTCAGGCATTATTAGCAGTGTCATTTTCAATTTCTTTCAAGATCAAGTTAATGTCGTTATCATCACTATGTATCAGTACCCCACCTGAGCTGACAATTATGAAAGGAAGAACACCACTGGAAAAAGTCAGAGACCTCCTCAGCATTACTAATTGTAATGCCAGGGTGCTTGTTAGTCTGCATACATGTATCAGGGAATAAATTATTTCAGGCTACTATTACATTTTCCATCCTCTCCCATCAATAACTAGTTTCTGAAATTCCTGCTTATTTTGGTCTTCCAAGACCACAAATTTAAATATCTTTGCTTAGCATCTCTTGAAGCAGACTAAAAAGGTCACCCTTCTGCTAGGTGCATTAAACTCGGGTCTCTCAGGTGCAGGGCTGGTGAGCAGCTTGCTCCCCTCTCAATTAGTATAATTACTTATCTCTGTGCTTCACCAGTGACTGCTGGCAGAATCCAGAGCAGGCAGAGATACAGCATTGCCTCTATTACTGCAGGGTAACAATTGCAAGGTCCCACAGTTATTTATTTGAGAGACAACCTGAAGAGGAACAGAATTGTGATTTCTGGTGTCTCTAATGCATTACCCCCCATACGTGGGGTTCCCTCTTTTCAGACAGACATCTGGATTTAGAGGTCGTGTGGTAGCACAGCAGAGGCTGCTCAGCACAGGAGAGTTAAGGGGTCATTAAACACCTCGGTACCGCCTTCTGGAGGGAATGCAGCTTAATTAGGATAAGGACCCAAGGCTTTCCCAGCTACAGTAACTTCCCTAAACTGTTTTAGGGCATTTTAGTATTGCCTAGAAGTTCAGCAGAGAAGGTTTGTTTTTTTTTTTTTTTTTTTTTTTTGCAGTTCAATTCCCCCCATGCAGCATTCCACATACTTTGCAAAGGAATTTTCAGAAGGCAGCACCTGATTATACTTAAGAAAACAGAATATTTCCATGGTCAAGAGACATATTCCTAGGAGTCATTGACCTTTATTTGGAGTAAGGAATGTACAGAAGAGGCAGACAATGAGGATTTCAGACCTTTCTCTGTATAATAACAATCATGATATATTTTAAAACGTGGTAACGTTATTTATATTAAAAATATTTATACTGTATTCCAAACATGGGAGCCATTGTAGAAGAATAAAACCAAAAAGCAATTTAATACATTGCAGTTTTGTCACTGAGATGCTATTTTACCAGGCACTAGAATTTAATAGTTATCCTGTATCATCATGAAGCACAAAGTTTTCTGAGTCCATGCTGTTCTGGAAGTAAGCCAGGCAATGAAATAATGAGGGATTTGGACATGAGTGAGAGATAAATGACTCTGAATATTAAAGAAGGAAAGAAAAAAAAAGAAAGAATAAGAAATATAATTGACCACAACAGAATAAAAATCTCAGTGTTTTAGAAATCGTTGGTCATTTTTCTAATGCTGCAGCTAGGAAGATAATGAAGAACCTAAACCCAAATGGCTTTCTTTTCAGAGCTTCTGAGCACTCTTTCATGCAGCTGGGATGGTTCCTGCTCAGTTTAAATGCTATTCCTTTCTAAAAGGAGTAATTTCCCACACTACTGTCTGTCACCTCTCACAGTGTTACGACTACAAGCAGTCAAAACCTTATGATGACACAGACTTCTGTTGAAAAAGGACAATTAGTTTAAAAAAAATTATCTTTCACAGTGAAGGCTCAGATTTGCAAATTTTATAAAGCTTTCCTACTGGGAACCTGGGTCTGACTTTTCAACTTTGGAGAACATTCCACTTGGAAACGTTTAAAACATTGCTCTCAAGGAACCAGAAGCATTATGATTCCCATTGTGAATCAAAAAATTCAGGGTCAGGGCAGTGCTTGGCATTTCACAGATCTAGTTTCTCTGTCACAAAATTGTGATCTTAAAAATTGTAAGCTTTCTGTTCCAAGATGGTGATATTAAATAAAATTCCAAAATCTCAGGCCTACCAAAACCCGTATTTGCAAGTCTGTAGTCATGAGATCAAATTATTCAGCAGCCCAGGTGCTTTTTGGAGAGAAATGTTTCACCTAAAATGAGAAGAAATACATGGCTTTTGGTTCTAATCTCTTGGAGATCACAGGGAACACATTTCGTTTCACAAAATGGAATTTGTTGTGTATCATTTATAAGCTTTTTTCTGGATTGCAACTCTGGACCAGACACTAAAAAAAAAAAAAAAAAAATTTTAAAAAGTGTGGAAAGTTAAGACTCACAGCAAGCTTTAGACAGCAAGCTCCCGAAGGACCACTGTTTCCTTATATTTCTATAGGGCTTCTTGGGACCTCTTACTAGAATGCAATAAATAATCATTAATATGGCAGAGCAGAGTTAGAGGGCTCCCAAGACTCAAGTGTAAGCTGATCTGTAAAGAGCAGAAGATAAGGATCTGTGCCTTTTTATTTATTTTTTACCACAAAGAGAAATTACCTTTCTATCAATCCACACTCCAAATAGTGAATTATGTGTTATGGAAATTATTGATAAATATACATTCATATTCCTCAAGTAAGCCCTTCCACTCAATGCTACTCCAAGAACAGGAAAACAAAACTTCTTTTCATACAAGAAACAAAGGATTAAGAACCACCTATGAGGAAAAAAATCAGAAAAACTGATTCTTCTTCCTGAAATCTACCTAGCCTAAAAGAATGAAAGGCCCATGTCCTAACTTCCCTTCCAGACATTCTCTTACGCTTGCTTTACTTTACGTCCTCAACTGTTTGATCAGAACTATTTGCTCATAAAAAAAAAAAAAAAAAAAAAAAGAAAAAAGTGAAAGTTATTGACTTCTAAAGCCGTCTCTCTCCTGATGGATCACTAATGGATCACTAAAGCCTCCAATGGCAAAAGCAGCTCATATGTCATTGCCATTGCTGCATTTGCATTTGCATCCACTGACAGTGGTCAGAGACACAGGGACCCTGCAGATCTCATGAACTTCCCAGGATGTGTGCTAGAGGAAATATTGTGTGTGTAGATGGATGCCTGCACATCAGAAACTACCAAAAACACAATATAAAAAAAATTAGCTAATGCATAACCTATGTAGGAGAAAATAATTCTTTTTACACAAATTTTGTTAAGGAGTCCTGAGGATTCTTTTCTGAAAGTGGTTTCAAATGCTACTTGTGGATTTCTCTTTTCCTCCTTCTCAGGAATCAGCACTGATTGGCTGGGCTGTGTACAGTGTTGTACATGCAAACTAGGTACAAAATTGTTAGCACTGGAAAATCACCTGCCTTTAAGCTGCACTCTGTGGATGCAAATTTAGCCTGCTCATAAATGGAAAGCTTGAGAGGGGTACAGAATGCCCCTACAGCTACAGCTCAGAATATTAATCAGTCTGAAATATATTTAGACTGGATAAGCTGGGATTAATAACATCTCAGAGATAATACATCTTTCTTCTTTAAATAGTCGATCCAGGTTTTACTTTATTACTGTTTTATAGCAGCATGATGGCCCCTGTGAAACAAATGGGAAGTTCTGAAGTTTCCTACATTTTGCCCACATTTCAAGGTCTTTCATCTCGAGCAGTATTTGTGGTCCCAGCTGAAAGATGAAACCCTGAGTAAGCAAAAGTAGCCCAGGCTGGGATTTTCAAAGGCTGGATCAGGACATTGTCTCAGACTCAGAAGGCCCCTTCCTTCCCCCTGCCGACCTCAGGCTCAGAGAATTCACCACTGATGGGGAGGGTTGCTCTTCATCACCACCCCGGCACTGCCAGATTCTCCACAGAACACCAACATGGCTCCAGCAGGGAAGGCTGAGGGAGGGTACCTCTGACACCCAGTGGTTACAGTGCTCTCCCGGGAAGAGGAGACACTGACATTAAACACTCCTCTGCATGCAAAGGGAGAGCTGCAAAGCCCCATTTCCTGATGTGTACAGCTTGTGCATGAGGTCAAGGGGCTCCTGCCCTCTCCCCTCCTTTGACTGGAAAGTGAAGTCACCTACTGAGAGAAGGTCTCAGGCACTGGGTAGTACAAAATACCACAGCACTGCAGCTGTGCTGGCTCCTAGCAATAAATCAGGATTGCAGCATTCCTGTCTCAAAGTGTTGAAATCCATCTCCCCCTGCATTTCAGCTACGTGATTCTCACACACCCTGGCTCTGACACTGGCCTTATCCCACAGAAAGCCAGTGCAACTCCCTAAGCATGAATGCTGTTCCGTGAACACATTTTAAACTAAGGTATTGGCTCAGCAGACTTATAAAACTCTTCCCCAAATCTTTTTTTAGGTCTGACTCCATGACTAGAAGACATCAAACTTCTCTGTGTCCATCTAGGTGAGGCAGCTCTTGAAGCAGCTTTCCTTAGGGTCCCCTTTTACTGTGTTTAACTCAGTATTCCTAACCTCCTGCAGGCACTGGGATATGCTCTAGGATATCCATGTTAGCAGTAGCTTTGCCATACCTGCGACTCAAAACTCTACAGGTATTTACATGGATGCCTCCCTTTGTTTTCAGGTGAATTAAGAGCTTAAATACCTCCGAAAATAGGACTCTGCAAGTCCTCTTTTTCTAGCCTCAGCCCTTCAGGCTTTAGTTTCCTATGCTAGGAACTATTATTTTTTGTTACAAAAGGCTTACACTCAAATCTTACTGATGACCTAAATACAGGACTTCAATTTCTGAGATGTGATTTTGAAATATGAGATAAATATGTCACAGCTCTTATGCAGCATGGCTTCCAACTTATTTTACTGCTGACTGTCAGCCTAAAATGAGATTTTATACAACTCTACCTAAAAATGGAAGTTTATCATAGAACTGCTGATGGACTCTCTGTAATATGATATATGCTAGTGCTTTTAAAATTCCTTACCTACAATTTAATTTTAAAAAAAAGGAGTAGAGCAGAATAAAATCTCACCACTCATACTGTCTTTTCACTGTGAAAAGATCTTAGGGTATTTCCACTCTTTACCCAAGGGTAATTCACCTTTCAGTTGCAAGCAAAAAATTGCTATCTCCATAAGAAAAATTGCCTCAAGGAGTCTGACAAAACTTGAACTATTCCATTAATTAGATTTTAATGAGCTACCCAGTAAAAATGAGGGAATTTCACAAATTATTTTTTTCTGTTCCACAACTACAGTTGCATCACAATAGATTGAACATATCTGCACGAAAATATTCGTTACTATTCCTGGTTTTACAGTAGGGCTAAATTACACCTAACACTTCTTGTGGTAATTCTGTAGTGTTAGTTACAAAAACACCTTTATGCTTTCCTCTCAGCAGCAGAAACCTTGTTGTTCCAAACACTGGAAGTTAACCAACTGAATGCATCTTCCAGGCCATGCTAGTGTTTTTCTAGTGTTGTCAAAATAGCCTCAATGGAGAATTTCTTTTTCTAACATTGCATTTAGTAACAACCCTTCAGCCTTTTGTCCCAGTAACAAAAAGGGTTCAACAACCTTACCTCAGAAATTTCAGGTAGTTCTCATGATCTAGATTTTTCTGATGTTACCTTGGGGTCATTATCAACATATTGGGTATTTCCTTACGTATGAACTCCTCTGGATGTTTATTCTGCACTATGTAGAGCCCCTCTCCATAGGATCCCACTTTCCAGTTGTATGTCAATTGCTGTCACCAGCATTCCTCTTCTCCAACTTATTCTCTGTACACCCTGTACCCAGGAGGGAAGATGGGAGAATGTGGGATTGGACTGCTGTGGGTATTTCCCAACAAAATAACACAAAATTCTTACTTGTCAGCTATCACACCCCCCTTAAAAACCACAATCCCAGCAGTCACCTCAGCAGTAGGGAAAGAAATTATACTTTAAAATCAGTGGAAAAGAAGAAAGAAACTTTTCTTGAATCTAAGATATTTTTGACTGTTACAGTTCTACATACTTTTAATCCCAGATCCTCTCATCTCCAGACAGAACAAATTTTTTTATCTAATCAATAAACTTTACCACAGAAGTTGAAGAGTGCCACATACTAATCACACTCATAATTTGTGAGGACATTAAATTGTTGTGATCACTGACAGGGAAAACAGTACACAATACATTATTTGTTCAGAACAAATATAAAAGTAAAAGCCAAACCCAAGCAAGAGTAACTTTTCTCTTTGAATTCCTAAATTGTTTGGTTCAATTAGAAACTAACAGGCAGACACAGCAGAAACTGGCCACCTCAGAGAGATTAGAAAGGACTGCAGATCTCCTCAGAAAACATTTGCAGCTGCAAATCAGATCATGGAACAATCAGAGAGCAGTGACAGTAACCTCCTCCAGTCTGAATCTAATCCACCTCTGTGACACTAGTGAAGCTAATTTAGGCATCCTGCTTTAATAAAAATTTTTACAATAAAAACAACAATAAATAAGGTTTAGCTACTAATTTCTATGCAGTATCTTCATACTCAGTTTTCAGGTAAGTTTAGAAATTGGGCAAGTGTTATTTCCTTCATTTTACCAAAGGCTACAGCACAAGTGCTGCAGTGTTACCCCAGGTCAGGAGGGTCAGCAGCAGAGCTGGAACAGCAGTGCCCTGCTCAGAGTGATATCCTGTGGTCCCCTGGTCCAGAAGGCAATCAGAAAACAGGGGCACCACGGCCCCCCCGAGAACCAGTTTGTCCAGAGGTGCTATTTGTATCTCTGAAAGCACTCCAGCTAATCTGGAGGGCACACAGTGAGGAACCAGAACCAAGTAGCATGTTTAAAGTTCTTATCCTGAGCACCTAATTAAGAACATAAACCCATTTCACAGCACTTCCCTTTACATTAATCTACAGATGCACCCCCTTCACCATTCTCCACCTCAATCAGTGTATATGCATTACTCAAAAAATCTCAGTAAAACCCAAGCATGCTTAAAATTTTTCACAAACTGCATAAAATCAGCTCCTTCTTGAGATGACACTTTGTTTCAGTGTTTGGTTTCTCCACTCCCACACACATTTCAGATAGCCTAAAATGGCACAGGGAGTCTGTTGAGCATGATTTATTGCCTTGATTTATTGAACTGAGCAATGACAGAGCTCCCTCTTGACAAGTTTTCGTTTCTTCATGGCAAGTAATTAGCCTTCATATTGCCAAAGGGCCCTTCAGCTGCCCTGTCAATGCTGCTCCAACCTAATGAAAATACATCATCTTAGCATAGTAAGACATTTACATTATTCACATGCTGCTTTCTAGTAGCCTCTCATTAGCTCCAGCCTGCTTAACTTTGCTGGTTTATTTGTTGCAGCAAAACAAAAAGTATGACACTCAAGGAGGAAGGGAATCACCCAGCTGCAACTTTGCCTCTTTGCTGGGTTAAAATGAGGTCTTCTGACACCCCCATGCCAATGGTTGTGAAGAGAGAATGTGAGGATATGCACCCCAGCACACATTCCTGGCTATATATTTCCTTTCTAGCCTTCACAGAGCTGCATCCTGTCATTAGGCACAGTCACAAATAACAGGTAGTGTTATAATCCACACTTCATCACAGTCATAATCCCTCTCCTACCTCTTCCTCCTGACAGGTGGTTTACAGCTCTCTGATCCTCATACCGACCTCATCTCCTGCCAAGCTGCCAGTGCTCCAGCAGCAAACAAAATCTATAACCACATCCCTGCCTCCTCCCCAGCTGCCTGGGGGGAGGATAAATGTCAGGAGTTCAACAACCCTGCCAACTCTTTCAGGCTGGGACTGAGCCCTGCAGGCAGACAGTCCAGCTGGGGAGGAAGAGGAGCTGTGAGGACATGTGCCCCAAGCCAGAGTGCTGCCAGGTTTATACTGAGGAACATGGACTGCTGAGCAATCCCATAAAATCACACAAACACTGCTCCCCCTGGAGACTTGCAAAGGACCCTACCACGTTACCATGCACAGAACTACCCAAATAACTTTACTACAGCCAGTGCAGCTGCCAAGAGAAATTCTGTCCAGCTGCAAGATCTTCAAGGCTGTACCAGACCACCTTGGACCCCTGGTTAGGAAGACAGCCAGGTTCGTGTGCAAGAAAAATCACCCGGTGAGAGAGAACAGACAAGCTGCCACGAAATATAAATTCAGCCGGCTCTCTTATAAATGAGTAATGATAGAGCTTTTCAGAACTCTTTCAGCATTCCAATCCACAGATTAAGATTTTAAGGTGCTTTCTCCACCTTGCAATTATGCTGTTCCTGTTTCAGGGACAGGGAAATCTTCCACATCCACATAGAACTGGTCTATCTCTTGATTGGGAGTCTGGACTGTCAGAGAGAAAGCATTAGAAACCAATAGAAAGCAAGGCATCATTATGAAGAAAATCTAATTTCTTCATCTAGAATGGGTGAAGAAGAATATGAATTTTGCCTTGTAGACTTCAAAGCTATCAGTGAACTGCTTAATCTCTAGCAAGCATTTCCAGTCTGACACCAGCAAGTATTAAAAAGAGGGATGAATCTTACTAGGAGACAAGCACCTGGCAAAGATACTTCTACAGAAAGCTGCTCTCTTTGCAGAAGCTATCTAATGACCAGTGGAGTATTTAGAGTTTACCCTCAAGAAGAAGCCAGCCTCCATCTGGACTGCCAGAGCCTTGCTTTGGTTATGCCAGATAACCGTCTAACCCTAGGTGGATGCAAAAGGGTAAAACAGAGAAGAGGGCCCCCACAGCTCTGCTAATCCGTGGCTTTCCTCAGACCATGCCTTCTCCAGGAGACATAGAAGGGGGAAAATCAAATCTCACTATCTTCTGCTTAATCCTAGCAGAGAAAGATAGTGAGGAAAAGGTGAAGCACACTCTCAGTCTCTGCACTCCCAGTGGATTGCACACCTGAGAAATACAGTTGCTAATATTCATGAACTCGGCATATTGCTCCCAGCAAATGAGAGATAACAGATAAAAACTGTCTAAAAAAAAAAACTCTCTAAATCCCACATTCTTCCCCACAGATCCTTTGGGGGTGATAAAGACATCTCTAACTCCAAGTTCTGGTTTTCTGCTTCTGCTTTTTACTGTCCATAGAAGGAATGCCTCATCATCAGTCTGCTACTTACTCTTTTGTTTTATTTCAGCTTTCAGGACAAAAAATTCCCTGATGTCAGTTGAGCAAAGCACAAAATGGATATGGTCTACTGTCTGCCTGTGTTTATTTTTGCTGGCATTGCTTTTGATACTAACACTGTATCTTTCTTTCAATCTTCAAAGCACTTGGAACACTTCCTACTGCCCACTTAAAAAATATTAAATACTCATAAAACATTACTTGGGAGTAACAAAAATGGAGCTGTCTTACAGCCATGTATTCTGACAAAAAAAAAAAAATTAAATTCATGCTATACAGTTTAAGTGTTCCTATTCCAACTGTGAACAAGTAGATACTTCATCCTGAGCTTGCTTTTCAAGGCAATGCCTTAGGAGGCTCTTTAGTCATAGTTCCTTGCTCATTTCAGAAGTTTCCCCCTGCCAGTGCTATTATGCATAAGCATCCTTGGAAGCTGTGGCAGAAAGCAGATATTGGGCTTCTGCTATTAAGGCCAAAGGCTGCAGATAAATAAAGTTCTGGGGACCCAAGGGGATATGCTGTATTTCTTCTAATTGCTTTTTTCATTTTCAATCTGAATGTACAGTGACAAAAGCCTACTGAAATTCCAGGGTAGGGGAAGGAAGAAGGGTGAGAACAGAAAAGTAATCATTTTTTTCAAGTTTCCTTAAACCCTAAGGGAGATTCAGTGTGAAGTCTTGAANACCTTCTTTTCTTTTCTTTTCTTTGACCCACTTATTATCAATTTCATTTAAATCTTGCTGTGGGTCATGTAAGCTCCAATGCTGCTCCTTTAAGCAGTGGGGAGCTTTCTTGTAGGCTGAAGGCTGTATGTCAGATAAAAAGATTCCCCAAGATGTGGGGGCTTTTCAATCTCATTGATCCCTTTTTGTCTCCCTATTCCACATTTCCTTATGAGGCTTTCTTATATTTCTGCCAACTCTGGAATTCTCATCCCTCCACCTTTATTTTTTCACTGGAATTTTTCTTTCCTTTCTCTTTTCTTTTATGAGAAATCTCCCTACTCTTTCATTACTTCCTCTTTGGTCACATCTTCCTTCCTCAATTCCCTGTGGTGAGGGGATGCTGTCATTCCCTGTTGCATGTAACCCATCCAGGAAATGCTGGCATTTCTTTTCTCAGAGTACATCCCTGTGGCAACAGGACACAAAAAGAAGGACATGGATTCACCACAATCGAAAGAACAGCAGAAGCCCCCAAAAGAGGACCCATTTATTATGGATACACAATTTATAGGGTTTGCAAAGTGAGAGAGGATTGGAAGATGAAACCCCACCTCTCAACCAGACTGGTGAAGTGCCCAGTCCATCAGATTCCCTTCTCCAAGAAGAAATGTAAACAAAGCTGGTGTTTTTAGTACAATGTGTGAGAAAATCTGACTCGAGAATATAAACTTTTCAGAAGGCGTTCAAAAACAGGGCGACACATCCCACTGCACAACTCAAACCCAGAGCTGTTTTCAGCAGCCCTGGATCTGCTTTTCTCACAGAACTCCCAAGTCCTGCTTAACTGCACAGAGGTGTTCTCAGAGATGACAATTCCCATGCTGAAAGCTCATTTCTGAAAAGCTCTTTGTACTTACCTTGAAGAAGAACTGGTGAAAGGAGGGGGAAAAGCTGTGTATCAGGGACTTCTTTCCTGGTATATTGAATATCGTTCAGTAACTCTGAAGCTGAAGGCGTGTTTGCAAAGGTGGGGTCCAGCCAGGACGTGGATGTGCAGACACAGATGCCAGCTGGGAGGCAGGGGCAGGGCAGAAGATGATCTATTGTTAGATCCTGGCAAGCTGGCACCAAGTCCTACAAGCTGCTGGGTTAATGAGTCATGAGAACAGGACTGGAACAAAGAAGTCCCTCAGGATGAAATTGGTGTCCTTCAGGAACTGAACCAGAGGCCTTGGAGAGAGGCTGGGTCAGGAGGAATCGCAGTTAATCACCACCACCTCTCCTTGCTGCAAAGCAGCCACAAACCCCTCTCATTGTGAGTTACCAGCTGTGTGCCTCAGAGACCTTTACAATGCACCTTTCTCAAGCATCCTCAAGCAAAACAGATTCCTGCATGGAGTCCTTAACTACAACTCTGTTTTCAGCTCACCAGTGTGTTACAGCCCTTTGTGTAACGCATGTGAGTCAAAGTAACACAGAGATTCTGCTTGCAGGAACAAAGTAAACACTAAATCTTTTTAATTCATGTAAGGCTTATGCAGAGCCAATGGTTTTTATAACATTGTCAAGTAACCAATATTCTGCTTTTCCATGCTTCTCTTGGTCTTGCAGACTTCCTCTTCTTTATGTGAATTGTGAAGATTAAACTAGACACAGTTGAGGGTAAAAAAATCACCAATATTTTTAACTTTTTAGCACTGTTTTTCAACATTTTCCTTATTTTTTGTCCTGTTTGAAACTTCCAAAAGAAAATAGTAAAAAAAAANACGGGGGGTTAGGGGGTGGTGATGTTACTAGCATGGTCCAAAACCTAGTGGCTTAGATATTCTTGAGATGCACACTTCTCTAGTCCATGCACCCCAGAGAAGGAGTCTCCCAAAATGCAATAGGAAGGATTTCTGCCTTCTATTCCTGCATTCTCACACACAGGGACAACCCAAAACCTCTGACAAACAGCACCAGAATGGAACATCATAAGGGCTTCAAGATATTATTTCTGATCTCCTTTCCTCATCACTTTGTCACATCTAGATTAGATTTCCAGCATGGAAGAATTTGCAGAAGCTGCATACAACAAACATTTTTTATCATATGAAGAGAGATAGAAGTAAAACTGCCAAATAGCATATATCCAAAACACCAACCATAACAGTTAATAGAAAACTCACTTCAGTAGACATAACTCCCTTATCTCCTTCGTGGACCTGCCACAGAAAATGTATCAGCAGAATAAAAATGTGACTCTTGCTGGATGGCATTACTTGTAGCCCTAGTGTGATTATGAGATTAAGAAATTGTGGGTATAATTTATCATCTTTTTCTTTCAATATATTTGTTCAATCACAGAAATTCCATTAGAAAAGAAGAAAACCAGGGTGAGGATGCTTCTCAGCAGTGCTTGGGTCACAAAGTAGGAAAACAATGATAACATGATAGGCCTTTTTTAACAAATGAGATATTAGAGATGCCATCACAGAGTTTATATTAAGTGTACAAGACATAGTGCAGCCAATTAATGCACCTTATCTGCATGGATAATATCCATTTCATGTATATGCTGAGTTTCTACTTGAAATGGCTGATACGAAATCCTTACAGGAGTTAACCCAGAAGTTTCCATGCCTGAATTGCCAAGCAGAGTGTCAATGTGAACTGCCAATCACAGTTAAAACAAAGATGGTTGAAAGTGGAAATTACTGGCTCACACACCAGACAGGATGAAAGGAAGGGGACCTAAATTTTTAAAGTTTAAAAGTTCTGCTGTAGAAGGAAAAGACATAATCCCAGTGTGCCTCTAAACCCTAAGATCAGTTTTCCTCCCAGGAGCACAAAAGGCAGATGAGTGCTCCCTGGTGCACTCTGACCACTGTGATCTGTTATATGTAAACCCTGGCTGAGCTGTTTTTACAGATATTGAAGCTCACATCCAACTATGAATTTTTGCATTACAGATGCCAGCCCAACACTTAAGAAGAGAAAAAAGATACACTAATAATACAGCACTGTATAAGAGTATTTTAAAGAGGTTTTTTTACCATTTCAAAAAGATCAGCTAAACTTGTTTGTACCTTCTAATGAGTCCCCTATGCATTCAAAGAATGCAAATCGGACTAGAGGAGATATTACACACCTTTTACATAATTTATTAAAATAAATCATAATTAGTATAATATCATCAGTTGATTCTTGTTATCTGGTACAATGAGATGAAAGACCAAATAAAAAAGCTCATTTTAATTAGATGTTTCTTCACGATAATATTCTTATCGCTACTCTTTTCATAACAAATGCAGGGCAACCATGTAGTTTTAGGAAGCAAGCCTGGGAAATAATTACATCCTTAAGTAAAATTCAAAAATTCCTTATCCTTTTCTTGTTGCTGGAAGGTGAGAAAACATAAAAAAATGCACAAAATTACAGCTGCTCTGGGGCAGCTCCAAAGATTCCTGCTTTTTGCAGGTCATTTTAACAACACATTTATGTGTCAAATCTAAAATGTCAAATGCCTTGAAGTGCCAGGAGGGAAAAGAGAAGTAATACTGGAAGTAAAAACCAGGGCCCATAGGGACATGTCAATTTATTATTTACAAAGCAAATGTGGAGGTTTATTCTCTTATAAGGACTTCAGCTATGAACTTTGGTTACTCATTTTAAGACATATCTGAAGAAAGACTTTGGTTCCACCATCCTGCCTAATTTCCATTTGAGCAATGCAAATCCAAGTTACAGTCCTCAGAATCACTGTGCAGGTGACCACTCCACAGACTTTACCTTTTCTTTACCTGTCCTGTGTTCTGTGTTCTCCAGCTGCTGAGTTCTGCAGGGAAGTGTCTGACCTCCCCCACACCTTTGATGGGGACAGTAAATGCCTGCTTTAGCCTAGGTCACAATGTCCTGGATGAAGCGATGAGCAGCCATTTTAAAGCCAATACAACTCAGTGGCAAAGATAAGCTAAATTGCTGGGCCAACACTTTGTGACCCAGGCTTTGGGAACAAAATTCCAGGTTGATGCAAACACAGCCCCATCATTAGAGAAGGAAGAGCTGGAAACTGAACAGCTACAGAAATGTGACCCCTAGAAGCTGATGAGCCCTGACAGCATCCACTGAGGGTGTTAAGAGAGTGACTGCTGTTGTTGTGAGCACATTCTCCATAATCTCTGAAAAGTAATGAATGGGTAAAGAAAGAAACTGTTGTTTTATTGCCACACTCCATGCAGACATTTATGCAGAGACAACCACTGTCTTACTGACTTCAGTAGCCACAGGACAGCTTAAGACAGTAAAGAAAACAGTTTTAGAAAGGCAGAAGCAATGGGTCCAGAGGGAAAAAGGGTTGAAATACGATCCTCTGTTTTTGCTCTGCTACAGCTGCCCTTTCTTTGAGCTGGGCCACGAGGTGTATGTGAAATATTGACAGACAGAAAGAGAGTGTGTGTGCATAGACAGCTAATGGGGGACACCTTGGCCTCCAAGATTGTGTTGATAGATCGTCTTCAAGGGGTGGAACACAAAAATTCCCACTAACATAATAGTAGCAGTTAATTAAGAACACAAAAAAAAAAACAGTGTAGGGAAAACAGAGAAAATTCAGAAGAAAGAGTACAGGCATATTAATCCATGTCCGGCCTGTAACAAACAAAAAGAACCCCATCAAAAAAGTTTAACTTCAGTGGGAAAAACTACCCAAAACCAACCAACTTTAAATAAAAGTTTAAAGAGGAAGAAGCAGAAAAGCAATGGCAATTTCACCTTCAGATAAAAGCTCCTAAGAGAAAAAGGAAGTACAGAATGTAGAAGGGTATATTCTTTAAAAAAATATTTTACATATTTCAATTCTTGTGTTCCCCTTGGGGTTTGCATATTTCAGTCACACAGTAATCCAATTAAAATGAAAACTCTGCATTATCCTTTAGGCGAGGACAGCTGCCAGCTGCTAAGTTTTATAAAGTCTTTAATCTTGTCCATAAATATTTAACAAGAATTGGTTGGTACACAAGCCAAAGTAAAGTAAGAAATCAAAGGCATGAGCTCTGCAATAACCTCTGTATTGTCTGAATGGAGATGAACTACTTGAACAAAATTATAACTTTTCCCTTTTTATGTTAAAATTATTATTAAAATGTATTCAGGCAACTTTTCTGATCATTTTCCCATTTTCTTCTCCTCTTGTAATGTAGAAAAGAGAAACGAAGAACTAAACATTTCAAAACTCAGATAAATCTCTCTTTGGCAAAGCGCATTTACAGTGCAGCAAAGTACCAATCTCTGCCATTTTACCCCATAAGCTTTAGGTGTTAATTAGTTTTTTCTCAAGCACAGCTTTCCATAAAGGGCAACATCTTCTCATGAGGCAGGTGCAATGAATCTGCAGGTGCAGCCCACACCAGGTCTGTGCTTCATCAGCACCAGCACCCCCTGGCACGTGGGATGCTGTGTGAAGCCCACGGCAGCAGCAGCAGCAGCAGTGCTCACAGCCTTCTCATTTCCACCGATATTTACCAGTTTGATTGCCAGGCTGGCAGCCTAAGTCACACCCAGGAGCAAGGAGGAGCCCTGTGATCTCTGTGCTTCCATGGATTACGTGCACAGGGATGTACCTGGGAGGAGGCAGCCTCCAAAGGCACATGTTTGAGGAAAACAGTGACACAGCAGCTGCGTGCCAAGCCAGGGAAAACTGGCAGCTCTTGCTTGGACATAGGATACTCCAACAGATGCTGAGCTGAGGGACTTGCACATTTACATTTTTAAGGCTGCATGCCTTACACAGCCTCATTTTCCCAAGAAGCAGAGGAATATTCCTGTTGGCTACAAGGAAATGGTGTCCAATGCTCCCTGCCAGGCACAGGCCTCACCCCAGTGTTCTGCCTGCCCTGCCCTGCAGCAGTGAGCTCACACCGAGCCCTCAGCAGAGTTACACACATGGAGCTGCAGCACTACATCAACTCTTGGGCCCAGGGGAATAAAATCAACAACCAACTCCATGTGTGGCCCTTGCAGGGGTGATCTCAGGTTTTCTGATACCTCTGCTGACCACCAAACCTCACTGCCATGTGCTGGACTATCAGTTCCCCAGGACTTTACACCTGTGGGTCCAGGGAGTACAACATAAGGAACAAGCATGAATCAGCACCTTCCAAGTCCTCTCTACCAGTGGTGGACAACCCATGCCCAAGACAGAGAATAACAGCTGCTGACTCACACTTGTAGAGCTCTTTTTCCAAATATTTGCAAACAGAATAACATATTTTTGCATGTAAGATGATTTAGCCTGCTTTCACCTTCACCTTAAGGAATTATTGTAGCTCAATTTTTGCTTGGATTAAATATATACTGCAAAGTATAATCAAACTGAGAGAAAGTCCCTTATCACAGACTTCAAAGAATAATTATTAGAGTGACCAATTTCTTGCCCATTCAATTGTTGGGCCTGTAGAAATTTAGAATTCAGAAATAGCACAATGAGCAGTCTCAGTCTAATAGAAAATACACAACAGCAAGCACTGCTCCTAATCCTATTGGTTTGAGGGTAGCTCTTCAAATATCACACTATTTCAATGGGCAGAATATTGAAAACTGTAAACACAAGCTCTCCAAGCACAGGCTACTGAAGAAGAGGATCACCAGATGACCTTATGGCTCTATCTCTGTGCCAAAAGCAGGTGTCTGTCAGCTGTACCCAGCTCAGGTGAGCCAGAGAGAGGCTCTTAAACTGATTGGTTTTTACTAAGCCAGCTGTAGCAGATATTAAAAAAATATTAATTTCCAGAACGACCGTATCACTTATAACAAAATAAAATAACCCTCTGTGTCAGAAAGTCACCCTTGATGTAAACAGTTAGATATTGGAACTGCCCTCAGAAAACCACAGCTGCATATGCTATAAATTGGTTATAAGGCACTCCCTGGCACAATGGAGCAAAGCATGCACTAGAGCTTAATCCCCCTGCTCTCAGAATCAATAGAAATATTCTTCTCAATTTAGCAGGAAGGGATGAAAACACTAGAATCAGCTTCACAGAACTGGCAGAGTGAATTGTGAGGGATGCTGGAGATGAAATTAAATGAAAGAGGTTATTGCCAGGACATTTGTGAGTGACAGGTGCTTTTCAGAACTTTGCATTTTCAGTTTTAATTTGAAACCTGGAAATAAAGAAGCCTGACCTTTCAAAACAAGATCTTTGACCATGTTGTTTTGGTGGGAGGCTGGGAGGAAGACAGGCAAAAGAAAAGGGTTCTTGTGAGATTTCTGGAAATTAGAACCTTGATATATTCAAAATCAGTAGTCATTACTGAAAAATATGACTCATTCTCCCATCTCTGTCACTGATGAGTCAAGAAAGCTTGAAAAGTTATGGTTGGAAGTACAGGTGACTGCAAGTCTCTCTGAAGTTAATGAAAGACTCAGAGACTAAGCACAGTGGGAAAATTCAGGTTATTAATATCCCTGCACCAAAACTTCACATATTTAACAGTAATTCTGAGACCGTATTGACTTATCTTCTTCAAGTAATTAAAATAAGGCCTTCAAAATATATCCATGAAAAAAAAGCTTTAATTCTTCTAAGACAGACTCAAAGTACCAAGCCTGTGGCATATCCCACCCAATCTGTGATTAAAATGCTATTTGAACTTTTGAGTCCTGCACAGGACTGTGAATTATTGAACAAAGGAATTCACTGCTATGGTCAAGGTGAGCAGAACTTGATAAATATTTTCATGGAAGAACTTATTCTCATAAGAAAATTTCATAGCAGAGATTCATCTCTGACATGTATTAATTATGGATGAGGGAGCTCAATGCAAAGATAAGCGAGGTTGGGTGGGTACCAGGAAAGACTCAGAAAATCTGCACTTAGCCTATTGAGCAAACCCACTTTGGTCAAAGCACAGCTCCTCAGGCTCACAAGCCCTTAGGGCAGAGCTAATTATAAAGTTCAGACAGAGCAGCAAGAAGTGATGAGCTTGACAATTCCTCTGATGGAGGAAACAATCCAGGGGATACCAGTGGAAGGCTGCACATAACCAACCTGAGGTGAAACACATCAAAACTGAGGAAGGCCATATGAAAATCAGTGATATCTGGGTGAAAAGAGCTGGGGTAAGCAGGAGGCAGGCCCATTCTTTGCAGTGAGGGGCAGACAAAAGCAGGAAGTTACTTCTTATTTTCTATTCAGGGGAAACCTTTGTTCAGCAAAAGCATAGTTTGTGTGCTGAAGGGCAGCGTGACTAACTGAGCCTGAATCAGCTGCACAGAGCAATTGGATACTGTTGGATGAAGGCATGGCTGTGACAGCAATGCATGAAAACACATCCAGTTCAGCTGTAGAGGATGCCAGGGTGGCTGTGAGCTGAAATGTGTCCCACAGCAACTGTGAGACAAGGAGGAGAGAGGGAGCGTTTCCCCTCCAAGGTGCTGAACTGCCCAGCAGAGCAATATTTGTCTGCCAGAAGAGAGGCACAGACATCCCTCTCCCATTGTGGATCTCCCCTGCCGACAGTACAGATAAGACACTGTACAAGACATAAACAACTTGAAGTGCAGGGCATATTTGAATTCTATTTTTACCTGATGCTACATCTGAAAAGATTGCAATTAAGCAAAATAGGAACTTCTAAAGCAAAACCAACTGCCTTTAGCTGGTACTATTACTGTAACTGATTCCTTCAGCAAATATCCAGCAATTACCTTTATTTTCTAGTTTCCTTCCCCACAACAGTAATCGAATACTTGTTAACAATTTTCAGGAGGCAATCTGCACAAGCTAATCTCTGATAAAGCACCTCTGCTCACAGCTGTGCAAGCTCAAGTGTTTCTGAGAGAGAGACATATTAAGCCTTGAAATTCTTCCATTTACTATCCTCATGCCAATGAGAAAATGGAACATTTTAATTGACTTTTGAAAGAGTGTTTGCAAACTGCTGACCTAGAAGGAAAGCCCTGCAAATCATTTGCCATAGAATTCCTACACAACCAGCAAGAAATCTGTCAGGAAGCAAAACAGCAACAGCCACAGTGAGTGAGTAGTGCATAAAGATCAAGGTAAACACTGTTTTTCATAAGCCTCAGCCAGAGCTAAATGTAGCTTTGATTCAGCAGCAACTGAAGCATTTTGCATCACAGTATCATGCACACAATCTCAGCTTTCCTTGAAAAGGGAAATCCCAGGAAAATAGGAAAATATAAACAGATACAGATGATCTGGTTTACAGTGTTTGCCTCCCAGGTAGAAATTCAGGTTGCTTAAGCAACTCTCTGCCTGTTCTCTAATTTGGAGGAACTCTACACAAATTATCATAAAACTTGGGAATAAAGTGGATACTCTCATCTCATTCTGGTAAGAATTGATTCAGCATAATTCAACTGCCTTGAACAGAGCAGTGCAGCACACCACCATTAGGCAGCAGACATAGATCTGCTCTAACGTGAACTTTCTGGAATAAATTATTTGAATTTCATTCTAAAACTACATTTCTGATAATGAAATGTGCTACTAAGTTCAGAGATGCTTACAGCTGCAGAGGAACACACACAGCAGAGTTACCAGGAAGGAAAAGCATGGAATGATACAAGCCACACTCTTGCACTTCCAGACCAGGCAATTACATTTTGGGTTATCTTGACAGGCTGGACTGCAATACCTCATATATTGGGCAGAGCATACTTGTGACTAATAGTGATGCTTCCCTTCTACTCAGCCCTAATGGAGTCCTGTGTCCAGCTCTGGATTCTCCAGGACAAGAGAGACACACACACGTGATACTGTGAATCTGTGATGTGGTGATCCAGCAAATCATCACAAAGACTACGAAAGGCTTTTAGATACAAGTAGAAGCTGAGAGAGCTGAGGCTGTTCAGGCTGGAGAAAGGAATGCTCAGGGTGGTCTCAGCAATGCATAATAATACTTGATGGGAAGTGAAGAAAATGGACTCTTCCCAGCAGTGCCCAGTGATCAGACAAGGGGCAATGGCCACAAACTGAAGTACAAATATACATACAAATAAGAGAAACCTTTTTCACTCAGAGGGTTCTCGTATCCTGGAACAGGTTTCCCAGAGAGGCTGTAAAGTGCCCATCCATGGAGCTATTCCAAACCTGACTGGACAGGATCCTGAGCAATCTGCTTTAGCTGACTCTACTTTCAGAAGGGCAGTTGGATTGGATTATTTCCTGACTTTTCTCCCACCATCAACCATTCTGGGATTATGGAATTTACCATTTTGGTTAATTGTCCACATAACTTTCAGTGAAGTAATTCAACAAAATTGTGAGATGTCTATTATTTAATTTAAGAAATGTGTGTATGCCACTAGGCAGGACACATTTGATGCTGTGCTTGACAGCTGCAGTCAGAGAAATGGTTTTGACATATACTTTATATTGCAGTGCATTAGTGTGACTGCTCTTACTGTCTAGGGACTGTTATTAGACAGAAGTACCCAAAAAAATGGATGCCATTGCTCTTTCCAAAGTAATGTGTCTATGAAAGAGTTCAGCCTCTTTGGTAATGCACAAAGAAACTGTAACTCATATTTTATATATTTTAAAGCTTTCATAATTCAAAGATACCAGCACTTACGTGTTATTGATTATACTTACAGCTCCTAAGTCCTGGGACTTGTTTCTCAGAGCCAAGGATCACCTTTTTCTCCCACTAATACATCCATACTTTTCATTGAAGACCAGCTGCTTCACCCACAGGCAAACACATTCCGTTGCTGCTTAACAGCAACCACTGCCTCTCTGCTTTTCCTCTAAGATTTAGTATGATCTCAACAGCAATTCTGTACTGATTGATCTTACTTAAATATAGTTTATATATGTCTCAAATAGCACAAATATTGAAATACAAAATGCCACGTTCCATTCTGGTATTTCTCTGCTTTGGCTTCCTTTCTGAATCTGCTTGTCTCATCTATAAACCTTTTTGGATCAAGAAGCATTTCAACGAAGGCACAAAGGTGGACAGAAATAGTAGGAAATATCAACAATAGATCTCTTTCACTGCATGCTGAAAGGGGGCCTTGGCTTCTCTCTGCATGTGCATCTTCAGATAATAGATTGAGATGATTGAACTCAGGAAGACTGCCATGGTGAGAAGGGAATATAATCAGGTAAGACTTGAATAAATATATTAAAAAAAACCTAAAATGAAACAAAGTCCCATTTTCTCTAGAAAATTCAATATCATGACTAGCCCTCTCCATCGATCTCCTCTCTGTCAGAAGTATTAAATGCTGATATGGTGCCAACTTTTAGCTGGTCAATACTGAGTGGCTGGGCTTGGGCTTGGTGTGGTCTCATCAGCATTCAGTAGAACTACAGCATTCTGCAGCAGGGATGAGATAGGAAGGGGGAGGGAGAGGAGATAGAAGGAGAAAAGGATGTGGACAAATATTATTTCTTAAATTACATGGTAGGTTTTCATGTTAATGGATATCCCCTTGCAGACTTCATGCTAAGTAAAGAAATTGGCTTAGAAAATACCAAAGACACAAGTATGATTATTTTTGGTGGTTATGCCTCCATTACAGCCAGAACAACTTCTACTATTATTCTCTTCTCTCTCTGCTCCTGAGACAACACTAGCTTCTCTTAAAAATAGAATACTAAGGGAATCCAAGGTTTTAAGAGCACCTCAGGGCCAGACCTTCTTTCTGGTGCTATCAGATTTTTATATATATTTGTAATATGTATATTTTGGAGGATTATATATATTTATTTTTACCTTTAAATCTTTTTCAACTGGGCCAAAAATGAGGAAGTTTATGCCTTTAAAGGAACACTAACCTTTTCAAGCAAAAATCCACCTTGCTTAGCACAGCTCCTGGACTGCCACCATGAACAAACCCACACAGAACTGTCAACCTAATTCCTCCTGCTCTTCTGCCATTGCCATTATCTAGAGCCTTCCCAGTCCCACCCTAAGCAGCTGTGTTGGCTGCTGGGGTAGGATGCAGCCACAATCCTAGTTTCCCCTCCACAAAATTTGGTGGGTGGGATTAACAGAACAATTTCCTCTTAAGGATTTATGGCNACGTGATACTGTGAATCTGTGATGTGGTGATCCAGCAAATCATCACAAAGACTACGAAAGGCTTTTAGATACAAGTAGAAGCTGAGAGAGCTGAGGCTGTTCAGGCTGGAGAAAGGAATGCTCAGGGTGGTCTCAGCAATGCATAATAATACTTGATGGGAAGTGAAGAAAATGGACTCTTCCCAGCAGTGCCCAGTGATCAGACAAGGGGCAATGGCCACAAACTGTAGTACAAATATACATACAAATAAGAGAAACCTTTTTCACTCAGAGGGTTCTCGTATCCTGGAACAGGTTTCCCAGAGAGGCTGTAAAGTGCCCATCCATGGAGCTATTCCAAACCTGACTGGACAGGATCCTGAGCAATCTGCTTTAGCTGACTCTGCTTTCAGAAGGGCAGTTGGATTGGATTATTTCCTGAGTTTTCTCCCACCATCAACCATTCTGGGATTATGGAATTTACCATTTTGGTTAATTGTCCACATAACTTTCAGTGAAGTAATTCAACAAAATTGTGAGATGTCTATTATTTAATTTAAGAAATGTGTGTATGCCACTAGGCAGGACACATTTGATGCTGTGCTTGACAGCTGCAGTCAGAGAAATGGTTTTGACATATACTTTATATTGCAGTGCATTAGTGTGACTGCTCTTACTGTCTAGGGACTGTTATTAGACAGAAGTACCCAAAAAAATGGATGCCATTGCTCTTTCCAAAGTAATGTGTCTATGAAAGAGTTCAGCCTCTTTGGTAATGCACAAAGAAACTGTAACTCATATTTTATATATTTTAAAGCTTTCATAATTCAAAGATACCAGCACTTACGTGTTATTGATTATACTTACAGCTCCTAAGTCCTGGGACTTGTTTCTCAGAGCCAAGGATCACCTTTTTCTCCCACTAATACATCCATACTTTTCATTGAAGACCAGCTGCTTCACCCACAGGCAAACACATTCCGTTGCTGCTTA
>VZTR01024606.1:431098-462518 GCA_013400775.1 Chaetops frenatus | reverse complement strand
GTAGAACTACAGCATTCTGCAGCAGGGATGAGATAGGAAGGGGGAGGGAGAGGAGATAGAAGGAGAAAAGGATGTGGACAAATATTATTTCTTAAATTACATGGTAGGTTTTCATGTTAATGGATATCCCCTTGCAGACTTCATGCTAAGTAAAGAAATTGGCTTAGAAAATACCAAAGACACAAGTATGATTATTTTTGGTGGTTATGCCTCCATTACAGCCAGAACAACTTCTACTATTATTCTCTTCTCTCTCTGCTCCTGAGACAACACTAGCTTCTCTTAAAAATAGAATACTAAGGGAATCCAAGGTTTTAAGAGCACCTCAGGGCCAGACCTTCTTTCTGGTGCTATCAGATTTTTATATATATTTGTAATATGTATATTTTGGAGGATTATATATATTTATTTTTACCTTTAAATCTTTTTCAACTGGGCCAAAAATGAGGAAGTTTATGCCTTTAAAGGAACACTAACCTTTTCAAGCAAAAATCCACCTTGCTTAGCACAGCTCCTGGACTGCCACCATGAACAAACCCACACAGAACTGTCAACCTAATTCCTCCTGCTCTTCTGCCATTGCCATTATCTAGAGCCTTCCCAGTCCCACCCTAAGCAGCTGTGTTGGCTGCTGGGGTAGGATGCAGCCACAATCCTAGTTTCCCCTCCACAAAATTTGGTGGGTGGGATTAACAGAACAATTTCCTCTTAAGGATTTATGGCACGAGCATTCACAGCAGAAAAAAAGCAGAGAGAGGGAACTGTAATGAAGATATGGGTTTAGATAGAGTTTCAGCTTGTAGTTCCACATGGTGTTACTGTGAAAAGCCATTTCCATGTAAGTCTCCTCTCTCACTAACATTGCAGGATATATCAAGAGACTTCACTTTCAGATTTTGCCACTTAGCAATTTATAAACACCTCTACAGCTGGTTCTGATTGATTACTTCTACCTGTTTCAAAGACCCTACCTGAAATTTTATAAAACATAAATTCAGCAGTTTACTGCAGATCTATTAAAAGGGATCATAGATTACTGATTCCCTAGTACTGTTTCCCTAGAAAATCAACAATTACTAGGCATAAGACAAGAGATTTGTTATTAAAATGGAAGGTCAGGAGCCCACAAAGCTAGATTATATTTCTGGATTGAGTCTAGGTGCCTGTTGGTCCAAGTATATAATTTCATTTTTGTGTATCTAACTGCCTTTGTAAAATGAAGAATTTAATTTGCAAAAGGCTTGCAAAGGTAATGCAAGGTAACGTATCAGTTATAAAGGTCCCGAAGCCTTCAGGTGGAAGGGCAGTCCGGTGTCACCAGAGTAATGATAGGTGGCTGATAAATTGAATAAAAAACAAGTGAAATGGGAAATATTAGGAACAAAGTTGGGAACAAGGCAATTAGTCAAGGCCAGTTCAGTTGCCCTGATTCCTTTCCCTTTTTGCACACTGAATAAGGCAGGTACACTGCAGAGAAATAAAACATGATATAATAATTGAAGACACTGGACATATAGTTAATGTTGCATGGACAACCATAAATCTGGCAATTTTCAGCCTCAAAATACTTGATTTTGTAGCCTAAGCAACTGTCTCGATGAACTGCATTGCTCCAAATAAAAATAGACTGTTAATATAGACAAGCATCATTTTGAAATTGGAAGAAATATAGATAACTTCTTATTTCATTTTTACCTGTCCCAAGCTTACATCCCCAAAGTCATTTGTTAGTCATTCTGTGGACACAGCTGCCAATCCCACAGCCCCACACCACGGGGGTCTGCCTGTGTTTGCCTGAAGTTACTCCTTAATGTAGAAGGTATCACTGAGCCCTGAAAGATTCCCAGCCCACGGGTCAAAGAAGCATTTACCAAAGAGGTAAAATGGATATAACACCTCATGAGCTCCCCCACATCCTGCCTTTGTGTCATCCCTGACTTTGCTCCTCCTTGAGAAACACCAATCCTGGTATCCACATCCTATGCCACACCCCAGCCATTAGCACCTGGAAAAGTCCCAGAAACTGCATTTAATTCTTCTTTGAACTGAATCATGCCTTTCGGTGGAAGAACAGTGGTGCTCTACAGAAAGGCAGAGAGATCTAAAGCTTACACTGGCTTGCTATTTCTTGTACCACACTCTCATCACTCTCATCAAGGGGGAGGCTGTGGAGGTCACAGGAGGTGCAGGTTTCCCCAGTGTAACACCCTGGCTGTCAGTGTGTTTGCAGAGCTGTGACTTAGCAAATGGGTCAGATGCTGAAGAGAGACAAGGAAATAAATGTTTTTCTTTGTGGTATTGGCTGAGCAAACCTCACAGGCACTGTGCTAACAGTGAAAAATCATTCTGAGGTGTCTCTTGTCATGCTAGTTAGTGAGTATTATTCTCTGAGTGCAACCTTGTTGAGAAGGAAAAGGCAATCATTACATAGATACTTTTTGATCTACAGTGCATTTTAAGGTAGAAGTATGTATTTGAAAGTGAGAACAAAAAGACCAGTCAGAGAAGAAATGCAGCTTCGTCTGGAATGAAACCAGAAATGGCAAAAAGACAAGACTATCATGAAATACTTTATTTTTCAACATGAACACCCAGCTTCAGCACATGTCCTTCACAAAGCCTTGATGGCTGACCCAGACCCTACAGAAAGGAACAGCACATTTCCATACAGAATGTTGTTTGTTTCATCCTGCTGTGACTGCAGGATACAGTTATACATTTCTTGCAACACACACAATATTTTGTACCTACTGACAATCAGCCGTTGTTATTACCCAGCCTGTGGGAGGCTGACTGCCTTCCATTAGATATGCAAAATATGTAGACCTAACTAGGCTGTGATCTGTCTGCTTTCAGTTACTTGTTTATCCTTGTGGAAGTGCTGTATGACTGACAGCAGAGAGTTTAGGATCCTTCTTAAGTGTGCTTTTTGTCAGGTGTCCTCATTACAATGGTGCAGCTGGACTACACATGGTACACAAAAAAATGTATATATAATGTCCCCATAGCTCTCCAGAATAGGCAGTACCCAGCCTTGTCTTTTGGATGCACCCTGAGATGTTAAAATAAGCATTTCAGTTTATTCTGGAGAGCTGCAGCAATCAGGCAGGTGTCCCTCCTGAAGCAGCAGGAATGAGTGGCACAAAACCTTTTTAACCTCTATTGGCATTATATAGATATATATTCTCTCTGAAATTAAATTTAGAAACCAAAAAATTGGCTGGAAAAGTACAGGTGCACTGAGCAGCTTTCATTTCCCACAGTTGTGTTCCCGGTCCAGCCCAGTCTCACCTCCCCAGTGTCAAGGACAAAAGGAGCACTGGAGTTCCTATCTGTAATGTGCAATTTCTGCAGATATACAGAAAACATACACAACGTGTGGAAAGATACTACCAGCTGCTAATTCAGTTCATACCTACATTAGTAGGTTGTAGACTTTTGCCTCCAAAAAACGGGCATATTTTGAAATTGTCTCTAGAAATATAGAGGTAGACCAGAATCATACTGAGAAAAAAAAGGTAATTTCAGACATTAAAAAAAAAATAGTTCAGGATTTTAAAAAGTAGATTCAACACTAAAATGAACTGAAAACTTTTTTTTTGCCACTTTTTACATTATTTTTTAAAAAATATACTAGTTAATTTTTTTTTTCCACAAGAAGCAATTGATACGTGCCAAAATTTCCATGCCAATAGAGAGAGCATTTCATTTGTCATTTCAGTGCCTTCACTGTGGGGATTTTAGCTTCAATGTGGCACTTCAATGAAACTTACCCCTTTCCAATGCAAATATTGCTGTCAGATGGACACTCATCAATCAAAGCACCAACTAGCTCCTTTCTATGGAAAGCCTGAGTCATTCCTTTTTATATCAGAACTGAGCTACAGGAAAGTGGCTATGTCTGCTGCCTCACTCTAAGAAAATGTTTGATTTATTACAAAAAATACTTGAAATGATGAGAACCCACTGTCCATGACAGGTAGATGAAGGATGAAGGCACAGCAAGGGAAGAGATGCACTCTGCTGTGCCCCGTGCTGAGATGCAGTGGGAGTTTTCTGACTGTACAGTCAAAATCTGCAGGGGTGCTCAGGCTGCCTCTGCAAACTCTTTAGGGTCTAAGTCAAAAATCACTTCTTAAGATTGTTCCTGCAAATACAGACAAATCTAAGGGGGGATCAACAGATTACCTGCTTGAGAAATTGTCTTTTTTTCTATTTAAAAAGCAATGCATATTTAACATAAATATGAAGCCAGACGGGGCTCTTTTTATTTATAACATTTTAGTTAAGGTTGGTTTCTATGGCAGCAGAAAGGAAGGGGGTTGTTTTTTCCCATACACACCCTCCCAGACTATTCAACTATTGAATTTAGGAAGAATTATTTAGCTTATTAAAAATATTTTTAATTCTTTGATAATATGCAAAAAGGGATAAAAAAATCAGCTACTTGTTATCACATCCCACTTTTAACATTTCCTTCAATATGTCTGCAACTGTACTTTCTTATTAGTGTTCTGTGTTTCAAAAGAGGTGTTTGGAAATACAGCAAGAGCATTTGATTATCCAGCACCAGCCTAGGTCAGAAAATCACACTGAATAATGATACTAAGCTGAAGAGAGTCACAAAAGTAATTATAATTTACCTTCAGAAGCAGATATCTCTAGGTTGACAAGAATGACATTAGGGTTTGGGTAAACAGCCATATAGCTGAAGATAATTTCTCCAATTAAAAGCATACACATTTACAATTTCTACTTTTGTGTCTGATAGCAAGAGCTATAATCACCAACTTATGTTGCAGATAAAGGAAGTTAAATTCTATCATGTTCGGGTTAGGTAGAAAGTTGCGGACAAAATAAATAGAGTCCACTTTAATTTTCCACTTCATAACCAGGCATTAGTGGACAAGTTCAAAGGCTCAAAGACTGTGATCTCTTTACATTAGAAGACCAATATATTCTCACATGGCACAATATGTAGATCCATGGTAAAAAAAGAAATACAGCCTGGCAACCAGCAGTGGTGAAATTCTACAAGGGCAGGTTTAGGATATCAGCTGAGGATAATTTAGACTGTTAGGCACTTGGAGATTGATCTTATTTCCCCTGAAGTGAACAATTATGCTTCTCTTCACGTCCACAGTAGAGATTTGACACTTTGACTAAATAGTTTCCCTGTTGTTTGACAGCCTTTTACAATAAACTGCATCAAGCTGCACAGCTTCCCAGCACCAGAGGTGTGTCTATATATAACCAACATCTGCTCAAACCTGTGCTCAGTCCAAACCTCTGCTGCATCCACATTGTGTAGACACAATTTAGGTTTAAATCTGCATAATCCCTTGATGTGTACTGAAAGAAGACAGTGGGAAAAGCTGGATCCCTGGTGTCCCTTAGCACAAGTCCAACTGCATCAATATCCTGTGTTGATAGGGTGGATATGCTACGTTTAAGCTGCCTGCTGCCACATGTCCCACCTGCTCTTGCAGCAGTCACTAAGAACAAACCTTCTCATCTGCAAGGTCTTTCCTGGGACCCTTTTATGTGCACATGAACAAATATTGCAAAGACTCCTCCAAGTTCAGGCTATAGGCAACTAACTACACATACACCAAATGCTCAGCGCAATATTTACCTTCCTCTAGTGGCAGAATCCTTAAATTCACAGGGCAAGCAGCTTTGATGCAGTGAAGATTATCTGTGCATATCCATCCTACACTTTGCAGGACCTCTTCCACCTTCTCAGCAGCACCAGACTCACTTCTGGAACAGAGCAAGTAAATAAAGGCCAGATAATATCTTTGGTGTTTTCAGTGGGATTCAGTCACATGAAAATATTAGCATTAGCATGGTCTTGAGTCAAAGAACATTGTTATATGGAATTTACACCCTATACTCAGGACTCTTAGCAAACCTGGCCTTATAACCTTCAATTCTGATCCCACAAATATTTACACAGAGAAGCAGTTTCTGAGGTAATCGAGTTTTGCTCAAAATGCAAAATCCCACATTTGCAACACAGTTCAGCTATCTATGTATCTGTGTGAAAAGTGCTGCTCAATTTGGAGCACTGCCTTTATCACAGCAATGCACTAAAAACGTAACATTCCTTTTTCTTCCAGGATGCCATCTTGTTGAAATGTGCTCTGCGAAATTCTACTGGACAAACATTATCCCGTGAAGCCTTTCAGTTCTACAACAGCTTCATTGCAAGGCTCTCCAGGCACAAAGAAGAGTGCCACCTCATCCTATTGACTGCACTGTGAATTACACTTCATGCCTTTACAAACACCTCTCCTCCCCCTCTGAGATGGAAACCGTTCAATTTCTGCTGGAAAGAGAAGAAAAGACCTGGATTAAAAAGGCAGCAAAGTCCATGATGATTTGCCTTTTTCCCTGTCTACTGAGAACAGTTCCAGAGATATTCTCCTAATGTCAGATGAAACTGAATAATATATTTTAATATCACTGAAGGCTAAGTTTGACCTTTAAATATTAATATTTAAATATTAATGAAATAGCAGGAGAAAGCAGAACTACAGGTGTAATACAAGTCAGACAAAATAGCACAGTAAAATTATATCATGCATTGAAATTCTCATTAGTGATAATGAGAAATGCACCTATAATCCATGATCTGAAAATGTACTCCAGAAAATCCTAGTAGAATAAATGATCAGAAAAAATGACTTAAAGTAATTATTCTTATTTTATAACTTTGGGGGAAATTCTGTAAGAGAGGAAAAGCCAGAAACCTGTACTTATCCATGTAAGTGGACTTTCTCTTTAAATTGGACCCTACTGGATTTCTTTCCTGAAATATTTTACTCAAAGGTCTATTTCAATTCCAATAGTATAGGAAAATCTTAATCTTTCTACAGTTCTTCACATTAGTTTACTAGATTGTTCTTTATTAATGAAAATGTATCTCTCAAACACACCCTGAGTACTGTTTATATGACTAAAGCTGTCTGAAAATAGCAGAAAATTACATGCTGAAAGCATAAACATTTTCCCATTAAGTGCAATATAACAAGAGGGAGGGAGAATTTTGAAGCAGGATCAGTTCTTCATTCTACACCTTCACTGCTATATAAAACAGCAAAATCAGAGAAGTCAGGTAGAGACACAGAGCTTTCAAATCATTCACTCTTAAAATTGTGTGTGTAAATCTACTAGATGATTTTGAATATGAAACTCAGAGAATCTGTCTTCAAATCAAAGAAGACACACAATAATAATGAAGGAAAGATTAACAGACTCACAGCTGCTGTCTCACAGGTCTGTGTCTGCTAAAGCTGTGCTGTTTAATGGAAAGACAGTATGATGTTGGGAATTATGTAATTAAAAATTATTTACAATTAGTTTGTTCATTCTTCTTAAAGATAGTCAACTATCTAGAAGGTGTAAAGTTGCAGAAGTTGTAAGTGTGTAGTAGTGCACAGTGGAGGTGAGGTTTAACTTCTGTGGAGGAAGTAAATGCTCTGCACTAAAGTCAGGGTGGCCAGGGAATCCAATTTGATAAATCTCTCAGTGTCTCTCAGCATCACCTCCTGTGCCAGATTTAGTTAATGCTTTATCTTCTGTCAGAACAAAAAGGTGAGTAACACTGTTTCTGTGGCACAACACAAATGTCTTTACTTTTGCAGATAAATTCTCATCCCAAGTAATCAGACTCTGGAGAAAGCCTCATAGTGACCAACAAATAGCTGTACAACATCAGCCAGGGTTAGAGACCTGCAAAATCATGTAAGTATAATACTGAAATTGATGCTTTCAAAGGGGATGTCTATTCTGAGGAGGCCAAGATCTGTGTGTGCCCTCAGTCTGAACTGCCAAAACACATCCCTGAGAGGCCAAGGGTTCAGCAGAAGGACACAGGACAGCCCTCCAGACCTGTCTCTAACAGTATCCAGGATTCCCTACATGCCCTGGACCCTGGTCCAGGATTGATAGTTACCACAGGTAAGCAAGCATAATGAACTCTAGCCAAAGGATTTGAGTGACACTCTAGGGCAGCAGAGCATTTCAACTCAAGCAGGTAATATTCATAACCTATAAACCCAGATAACCATCCAGCATGATTTCCCAAACTGCACAGAAGGACTGTTTAGAGCCTGTTCACTCCCTAGTCCCAAAAATCAATGAAGAGAGACAGGCAGCACTGTGGAACTCATGTGACATTGGAACTGCTTGAAGTGAGGGCAGTAATGCAGGGCCTCTGATGCTATCCATGGTTAGATGGCAGGAATGAGACCATGAATGATTTATTTCAATCATGCAAGATGTCTGGGGCAGAGATAGAAGCTCCACATCAATTTTTTTGGGTTCCAGTTCTACAGCCAACACAGAAATAATTTGGTTATATTATTAATGTGGTTTCTTTACACATATCAATTTACATGAGAATGTTTTAAGCTGTCAGAGAATGGGGGAGAGCAGAAACTAGGCTGCATACCATGACTTTCTTCTTTGATTCATGCATATCCTCCAAAAAGGCTCTGTAATTCTAATACCTGATGTGCTCTTGCATACCCAGTAAATGACCTGTGTTTTACCACTATGTAAGTAAAGATGGAACATCTCTCTTTGAATGACTCAATGATTTAACAATTATTAATGAGACATTATGCTTTTAAACATTTCTGGAAAATGATTAAGCTAAATGTTTGACATGGCTTTTAGAGGCCTGTAGCATGATGCTGCCTAGCAACTGAAATGTCATATACACAGCTAAGGTAAACTCTTTCTGATATTTTGTGATGCAGATAAAACAACAAACTTTGGTAAATACACTCAGTGTCATTCATATGTCACGGAGTTTTGCCACACTGAAGAGTTTTACACTTTCAGTGTATCCAAGCTTTCAGTACTCCAAACCTGTACCCAGATACTCCTTACCACGTACATACTTCTGGCACCTCCAGACATTTGCCTTCTAGATGTGAACAGATCATCCTTCTGCACGCCAAGTTAAAAGCAGGGCTCTGCTGGGAGAACCAGGTCATCTGCAGAATGTCTACAGGCAAGAATGATCAGGAAAACAGTGCCAAGGCATTGAGTTACATGCATCAAACTGAACACGGTGAGATGCAGAAGAAAGGTTAAGGACCTTTACGTAAAAATATGACCTGGAGGTCTCTTATCACTAACTTGAAAAACCAAACCTTTCCCTTAAAATACTGACAAATATGATAAGTAAGAATACAGCTGGACATTTGGAGAAATGTATTTTTTTCCTTCTTTGCTTGGTTCTGCAACAAGCGCAGGTAGTAATTAGAATACTTAATAAACATTAGCTAACTTGTATATCTGCTCATCTTATTTAACACTGTCTAAAAGAATGTATTCATTTTATTATTACTAATATTTCTATTTGTCAGTTATGTGTCGTTTAAGAGAATTTGAACTATTTTTAAAGTGCAAAGCAAGAATTTGCCCCCGTGAAAGACAAAGTGTTGGTCCAAACAACGTAGGAGCCTGATGTGGTTATGAATAACACTGATGTGTCTATGAATAATAACTTCTCTTGGTCTTTACACACTTGCCATCCCCATGCATCTTAACTGCAGTTTAAGCCAAGCAGTGGTAATGCTTGCCTTAAAAGGCAGCTTAGAGAGTCCAAAGGCCATGATGACTGGGGACATACATTATCAGTTTGTTAGAATTAAATCTTTCACAGGTTCTAGTAAATAATTGAAGGCAGATCATGGTTTTCCTTAGCTCTGTTGGAGTTGCACTGTGTCATTAAGGACAAAGACTTAATTTAAGCCACGTTTGTGCTCTCCTGTGCCAGTTTCTGGTGCTTACTCTTCAGAAAAGTATAAAGAAAGGTAAGAAGTTCCTGTTCATGCTTGTAGCCAACAGCTCAAAATAATCTGGTATCTAATACTGCCATGCAGCAATTATCTCTCCAGTAAGAACAGATAATCACACACCAGGACAGTGTTATCCCACTGGGTTATAAGCAGATGGGTCACTGCCTTTTGTCAGGTTACAGAACAGACATCAAAAGCACCACAGCCACTTAAAACCATCACGATCCCCTGAAGATCAAGAGGCACTGAGTTGTCCAAGAATGTTGACACATAAATTGAGGGACAAGTTAACAGTGAGACAGGGTAGGTCATACAGTCTGTGGATTACTATGGTTTTGCTGATTAAACATACATGAATGAATTGAGTTTTGTTTCTAAGCTGGTTTTCTGTGAAATGGCCTGCCTTCAGATCAAGGGCACAGTCTCAGGAAGGCTGGCTACTCACTGGCTTCTCCTCTGTGTTGGCAGGGAACAGAGAGCTGTAATTCAGGTATGTTGAAACAGCCAGGTAAGAAAACTGCACTAGGGCCAACATGAACCACAGTTCCCCCCAGATCTACGTGACAGTTCAAGATCTGACAACTGAAAGAAAGCCTCTGGAAGATACCAGAGCATGCAATGGTTTCCTGTGCCAACAAGACAAGGAATTTGGCCCTTCCTTCACCTCATTTTAAATTTTTTGCCTATCCTGGGGCACAAGAACAGAAACTGTGGTCACCAACAGATCAAACCGTGATCCATTAAAAAAGACTGCCATCTCCTGGTTCCCTTCACAACAGCCTTCCTTGGGAAAAGAGCCAGTTTAGTTAAAGCTTACGGTTGATCATAAAGTCATGCTTGCTCTGAACCTTTAAGGGAAAATGTCACAGTTAATAAAGGACAGAGAAGTGATAGCTGGAAAGGCTAATGCATTATGACTGCACGATACAGGTTAAGCCAACGTGTGCAATAATTATAACTATCACAGCTCAACACAGTTTATAAAGGCCTGAACCATAAAAGCTCAGAGCCCAGTAATATAAGCTACTGAGAATTCTCTTCTGGAGTGCTGACTCTCCAAGTTTCTGCTGACTTTCAATCAGAAAAGGCAATATTACATAATGTTTGTTAAGAACCAACCATTCTCATTCTCAGGAAGATAAAATCTCCTTTAAATGGCAATCTGAAAGGGTCTTACAAGCAAAAGTGACTTCCACTGGGTTTAAGGACATGCAGAATTATGTAAAGCAGAAGAGTACTGTAAAACTATGGATGTAGGAGCAAAATAACAATATTGGGCAAGGGAGGGGTGAACACTCCAAGAAAAATGTGAGAATGAACTCCTGATACTCTCTTGAAGATGTTCAAGAATGGGCTAAAATGACAGCTAGCTGGAGGTATCACAGATTATTTGACATGCTCTGTGTTCCCTATCTAGTTTTCTCATCTGTTCAGGTTGATGAGAATTTGTTCCCACAAGATGTATGTTTTACAATAAAATAGTATTTTACTATCACTGGTATTTTAAATTTTGCTGGTTAAGAGTAACACAGTTCTGTTTAATCACTCTTACAACAGTGCCCAGAGCTCTCTGATACACACAGGCCTTCTCTGTCCAACACAGACTTTGTCTCTTTAGGTCCCATTCAAAGATCTTTTTAAATATAGTTCTTTCTTCAAGGCCTTGCAATCCAAACACAAACAGGCAGTGGGAATGGAGAAGTATGGCTATCCTCATCTTCCTGATGAAGATACTCCTGCTGTGTGAATGACATAAAGGAAATGAGAACAACCACTTAAGGTAACAAGAGCATCTGCAACTCAACACGACACAGAGGTCTGTCCTCACAAGTCCCACACTTGGGATGTCTTCAAGGAAACAAACATTTAAAGCATAAATTTCACTTTGAACACAGGCATGCTGTCTGCATTACTGAATTCAGAGGCCTGAGCTCAAGGAGCTAAATTATAATCAGAAGAATGCTAATACCATTGTTTAATAAATGGTTTGTTTAATTCAAGATTTTAAACCCCTTCTTCCTCAAAGGAAGAATTTTGTATTGTTTAGAGTAAAAGTAAAGGGAATTTCAAACTATTACATACAGCAAATATTACTTTTCAGCACAAAAAGTTTTATACATTTTAGGAAAAAACGTAACAACTCAGCTTATTATTTTATCTGAAAGTTTTTCACAATATCTGCCATTCCATCCTTCTATAGGCTTTAAGACTTCCAGGCAAATGTATGAAAATTAATGTTATTAATAAAACTCAGAAAAACATGACACTTTTTCACTAACAGTATAAGAAACATGGGGCTGCTACTTAAGGAAGTAAAATCTGATTCCAAATTTCAGAACCTACTTTAAAACAGCAATTTAAAAACTAATAAATGGCATGAGAGAATTTTCTTCTAAATACCCAGCAAGGCGGAGAAAATTTTGCAGTGAAACAGTGTTCCAGGATGGGTAAATGAAGGAACACACGTGATGGACAACTCCCCAAAAAAAAAAAAGTTCTCTTTCCTCTTCAACGAAAGGCATTTAAAGGCATTTGTGTGTTGGAGCTCTCTCACAGCGAGGGTGACATCTTGTGTTCATTCCAGCCACAAACTGCCACTAACCAGCCTCCATTCAGCTGCCTTGCACCCAGAACATCCCTCCCCTTCAAATCTTATCTTCAAAAGAGCTGCAAAGAATTTTGGTTGACCCCATATATTTCCCTTACTGTATCAGATTTCATACTCTGTGAGTTTAATCATGACCTTATATAGTTTGAACAGAGCTATTTTAAATGAAGATCTGTAAATGATAAAGCAATTGAAAAGACACACTCCTTCTGAATAGGTGACAGTAATAGATTTACTAGGATTCTTTAAATTAATGAAGGCACTGTGAAAGGACTGCCTTTTATGCCTGAGAAAATTGTTATTGTAAGGGTTATGAACCTGTCAGTCTGTAAGTTATAAACTACTTGCTACACCTGCAGTTTGATTAATCTGCTAATAAATCACTTGATCTTACTTGTACCCTTTGCAGCATTTTGAGAAACCTTCACTAAGTTTTTTTAAAACAGGAAAACATTAAAAATTGGATCTTTGTATGTCAACATGTCAAAAAAGAATATTTTGGATTTGCATGCTGTCAATAAAAGTTGCTTTATCTTAGTGTCATGTGCAAAACAGGCTATTTATCAACACCTGCTAGGGCTCATGGAACAGGGGAAGAAAACAACTGTAAACAGCCTCCCAAAATAGAACAGAAAATTTTTTATTACTATTCCATCTGATTCAGAAAAGCAGCTTCTGAGGACCCCAAAATATTTTTAAGTTTAAATTGCAAATGTCAGAAACACACCACAAATAAAATAAAATAAATTAATTAAAATAGAATCTCAACTCTTCAGCTGTGTGCCATGCAGAATTTTACACCACAGTTATCCTCATGGTACCCTCCTGCCTGCAAGTGGTACACTACAAACTGTGCACTGCTCTTGCATGATGTATTTTTTTGTTCTCTCATTGCCTCTGTGAGGATAAAAATTGTATAGCACCTTGTTTTCCTGAAGATTTTTTGTTTGCAGTGTGTAGGTGATAAAATAATCTCCTACTGCAAGGCAGAACTCCAGCATTTCATACAAGGTGGCATTTCCTGGACTTTGGCCCTCTGAGTGTCAAAGAGGGGCTCATACAGTAGAACAATTGCAATGGTTTCAGTTCCAGCTGTAAAATATGGGCTGAATGAGAAATTTCCTAAAAAAGTCACAGATGTGATTTGAATCCAGCTCTACTGCCATGTCCACAAAGTGCTGCTTATGTCAATTCTAACTGAGACAAGACTTCCACATGGCACAGGGGAGACATTACCTGAAAGCAGTATTAAACAAAACCCCTAAAAAGATGTGATTGTGATAGCCTACTTTGCTTTTTCCAGACATGGATTCCTTACTCTCCTTGTAAGCCATACTCCAAATTCCCTTCCAAATTCAGTAATATTCAGTGATACCCTACAAGGACATGGTTTGTACCAGCCATTTCTAACTCACATTAACATTGACACGTTCTATAAATCAAGTCATCTATTCTCTATGTGATGTATCTGAATATATCTGTATCTATGCCATTTATATCAGGTGAGGTTTGGGTAACTTTTCTCTGTCTAAGTCCACATTTCAGAATTATATGTCTCCATTAAATTAGAAAATTGATTATTTCTGCAGGTACCTTTATATCCATCATTTGCATATGTACTCAGATTGGTAACGTAGACACACTTGAAAAGAAAATCTGATGTTAAACTAAGCCCCTTTGTATTACTGTATGACAGATAAACTTGCTCTAACATGGAAAATTATAATCTGTAAAAAATGAAAAGACAGCCCTAAATAGTTTTCCAGTTTGTGGCTGCAAGCAATAAAAGCTGTAGTTTTCTAGTTCAGAACTTTTAGCTGAATGGTGCAGATGTTCATAAATTGCATCAGTGCTGATTTTCTTCATGTCCAACCTAAGACATCAAGAAAGCATTTTTTCAGAAATTCTGATTTCTGAATTAACTCTGGGACATGAAATACTGACATTGTCAGCCCATTAAAAACATTCATCTTCAGAAACAAATTCAGACCTCAAATGGACTTATTCAGCTCAATAACACAAAACATGTTTCCCTACAAACCCTCCTCAAAGATCATGTGCAGCAAATTTGAGACTTTCTGACAACAACTCAATAACCATTTGAGAAAATCCTATTGTTAGTAATGATTGCCTGATAACTCAAGCAATTAGGAATGAATGTATTGGACAGAAATGACACTTGTACTATGGGGGATTCATACTCTAACATGAGTTAGTGGTTTAAATTACTGTCTAGACTTGTCACAATAATATTATCATTACTCTCTTCTGAGTCTTCTTTTTTTTTGTGACCTTCCACAATTACAGCTTGAAGAAAAACAAATAAATGCTAAAAGAAGGAAGCTCAAAAACACGTTTTGAAATTTTCAGAGAAACACACTTGCTTGTTAACTCTAAGTAATGTGTTTTACAAGATATTGAGAGAAAGCAATTTTGGAGCCAATGATAATTTGCCACCTAAAAAAAATCTGTAATTTCTGAATTCTTATACAGAATGCCCTGACATCTGTGTACACAGATGCAAGACCATCTTTTGTCTATGAAGTTTTCCTTGTGTGCCATGCTGATTGTAGCCAACAGACACATCCAATACATTCAGGTCAGTGGGATCTGACATAACTTTTCAGAACAGTTTATCAGTGTGGGCCTTGTGCCACACTAATGCAATTTCACAAAGACTTGCCAAGTCAGCCAGAAACCAGCATGGACACTGAGATGTGTTCTTTATAAAGGCTTTTACCTGACCAGGGTTCCCAGGTCCTAATTCTTGGCAGAGCTGGGCACGATGACATGGGGAAAAGCAAAAACAGTGATGATCCTGGCACTACTGGTTAAGATGGGAACATAAAAACCCAAAGAACATAATTTTGTCCTCCCTCAGTATTAGTGCCAGCTCCCTGCTGTCCAGATTTCTATACATTTTATCTGCACAATGACCATATTCCAGAAAGAAGTACTGCCTGAGATAAACCTGGATACAAATAGTAAATCTAGTCACATCCATATAAATCAGTACAGACTAGGAAGAGCAAACCCATGTCTACTTAAAAACACATCCTGCAAATGCAATAGAAGGAAGCCAGGAAGAAAATATGCCCAGAACCTAAATTACACTGAGCTGCATTAAGGAACTTTCAGCTGCTTAAAATTAAGCAGGTAAAACTGAGTTCCTCTGGACTCTGTACCAAAAGCCTTTCTTGCTGAGGATGGATCAGTTTAGTTCCAAATGCAGCTGATGGAAATGGCAATAATCTATTCAACTTAATAAAGCAGGGTCCAGACATGTTATCCAGTCTGTGAAAGCCTGGACAGGATCGCATGGTTCATAGTCTGAAGCTCTGGCAAGACAAAATTAATTCTCATCCTGGTGATCCAAATGACTTATTCAAGACAATAATTACAGATGGTGAAAAAATTACTTTTCTTTTATCTGTAACGTCAGTACATTAAAAAAAAAAAGTGCAATTGACACTTCGAACTTAATATGTAATTAGTTCTGCAGTTAGATTCCGTGTTACAGCAAGGTATCCAGGGCTGAACCTTACACAGCTTGGAGCCTCGGGTCTGTAAGAGGGCGCTGGTTTCTGGCTTCGGGTGGCAAAGCTGCGGCACATCCCTGTGCTGTCTGTGCCCTCTGCCGTCAGGAAAGCAGCGTGTCAGCCCTCGGGAATCAGCAGGGAAGTGACCCTTCCCCTGTGCTCGGCACTGGTGATGCCACACCTCGAGTGCCGTGTCCAGTGCTGGGGCCCTCAGTTCCAGGACACGGAGGGGCTGGGGGAGTGCAGAGTGAGGCAGTGAGGCTGGGGAAGGGGCTGGAGCACGGGTCTGATGAGCAGCTCTGAGGGAGCTGCGGGTGTTAGGCCTGGAAAAAAAGGAGGCTCAGGGGAACCTTCTGCCCCCTACAACTCCCTGACGATAGGTGAAGGATCGGGCTCTGCTCTCAGGCTACAGGGACAGGACAAGGGCACAAAGCCAGGAGAGGTTTAGGTTGGATATTAGGAGGAATTTCTCCACAAAGCGGGATTGAACATTGGAATGAACTGCTCGGGGAGGTGGTGGAGTCACCGTCCCTGGAGGTGTTTAAGGAAAGCCTGGACATGGCACTCAGTGCCACGATGTAGTCGACATGGTGATTCCGGTCATAGGTTGGACGCGATGATCTTAGAGCTCTTTTCCAACCTAACTGATTCTTTAATTCTGCCTCTTTCTCCCGTTGAATACTAGCAATCATGGGTGGAGGCGGCTGGGGGGGCTGTGTGGGACACGGTTTCCTCAGGGGAATCCGGAGCGTGTTCCGCCTCGGCAGCTGAGGCGCCGGACCGGGAACGGAGCGGGAGCGCGGCCGGGCCCAGCGCGGCGCTGCCTCCGCCGGGCCCCCAGAGGGCGCTGCCCGGTGCCCGTGAGGCCCCGCGGGCGGCGGTTCCGGCGGCTCCGGACGCGGCCTCCCCACGTGTGCCGGAGCGCGGGGTTCCCGCTGCCGCTGCCGCGATGTCGGTGCCGGCGGCTGCCAGCAACCTTCCCATGCGGCTGCTCCGCAAGAAGATCCACAAGCGCAACCTGAAGCTGCGGCAGCGCAACCTGAAGCTGCTGGCGGCCCAGGGGGCAGGTGCGAGCGGGCGGCGCCGCGAAGCCTCTCCCCGGCTGAGCGCTGGCGGAGCCGTGAGTAGCTCTGTGGTCTCTGAACTCTCTCTGTCTCTGCTGTGCAGTGCCTTCGCCGAGCGAGGCGGCTTCTCAGGGACCCGAGGAGGAGGAGGCGGCGGAGGAGACGGCGGCCCCAGAGGTGGATGCAGCGGCCGAGGAGGGCGCGGAGCCTGCGGACGCAGCCGGACCCCGCAGCGGGGAAAAGAAGAAAAAGAAGAAGAAAAAGAGGAAAGCGGTGGCCAGTGGAGGAGATGGTGCGTGCTCTTAGCAGAGACAGCGTGTCTCCCAGGGCTGAGTTCGTCTGGGAGACCCCAGAAGCGCCTTCTTTGGGTTCCTGCCGCGTCGGGGAAAGTTTAGAGTGCCGTGTGGCGGTCAGGGGTGCGTTTTAAAGTCCCTGAGATCTAAAGATTTACCCGTGTCATTCCAGTTGCGATATTTGAATTTTTAATTCATACTGGCAGCTAATTTAATTGTTCCATAGGATTCTTGTTTGTGACGTTGTTTTGCTAGTTTATTATTCAAATACATGGCCTGTGTTTCAGGGCTCTGGTGGATGGGTGCTCTCTGTACTTGGCTGTGCAGCCACTACAGCTTTTTAGCAATATGTCCAGCCTTTGGCAACATTTATGAAACTGAAGTATACTGGAAAACTACCAAAAAAATCTAAACAGCACCCCACAAATATTGCTAGGTTTGCATATATTTTTATACATATATAGATATGCATGAGGAATAGAACCTTCCAAAATGTATTTGATTTTTGCAACACTCATCATGGTTATGCCAGTGAAGAGGTGCTTCCATCTCTGAGGATTCAAATACCTAAAACACAACTTTTTACATACCCTGAGCACAAACGGTGTGGGAAGTTTGATGTCTGCAATGCAGATGGGCAAGAATTTTGTAACTGGTTTAAGGACAATTTATCTTGTTTCCACACAAAATGTAATCTGATATGCATCAAGCTACATTGTTTCAATAGGTACAGTGGGATGTGTGGAAGGAACTTGGGGATTTTCTGCTCTGTGCTTCAGAAAATTCCATAGAAATCTTCTCTTCTCCAGCCCATTCAACCCCATGGAAAATCGTGATCTTTGTACATGGTTTACAGACTAAAGGAAATTCAGTCTGTGGAACAGCTTTTCATGATAACCATGAGCTTTGTATTTCTAACTGATTTGTCTTCTGTAAAATAACACTCCAGGTACAGAAACCAAAAAAGCAAAAACTGAAGAAGATGAATCTGCAGAGGTAGAAGATGGAGATAAGCAGGACTCTGGAGAGAAAGAAGTGGAAGAGGAGGAGGATGAAGTGCCCAGTTTACCACTGGGTGTAACAGGTATGTTGTGTTCTCTTTTTCATGCATGTGCAAAATCCCAAGGTCTAACACTTTTCTTCCAGAACAAGTTGCAGTTTTCAAGTGAGCTTTCAGATTCAGGAGTTTGAATACGTGATGTGACAGTGGCAGCTGTGCAGCTGTCACTCAGTTACTGTTCTTGGAAATATGCATTATATACACACCTGTTGGTCCTACAATTACTAGTGAAAGTGTTTTTTAAACCTATATACACACATGCACATCTGTAAAGGAAGAAGTCCGTGAAGAGCAAGCTGGAAGTGTAGAACTAGTAAATCTGGCAGAAGCAACAGTGTGTTCATCTTCATTCTTATTAACTCTGTGTAGTTTTCTTATGAACTCATTAATACAGAGTATTTTGCCAGTGGATTTTATGGTAGAATGCAATAAGAAGTTATTTGATTTTTTTCATAGAGGTCAATTTGAACTGGTTAATCTCATTAAGATGAAATTGAGGAAATAAGTTTAAATATTTTTCATTTTCCCCCTCACTTCAGGTGCTTTTGAAGACAATTCCTTCGCTTCCCTGGCTGGTTCTGTCAGTGAGAATACATTGAAAGGCATAAATGACATGGGGTTTACACACATGACTGAAATTCAGCATAAAAGTATCAAGCCCCTTCTGGAAGGCAGGTAAGAAAAAGGGCTTTTTAATCACTCTAACGACCCCAGATGTTTTGTACATTTTGCTGGCAGGCTACATCCATGAATCATAGAATCAAATCATGGAATCATTAAGGTTGGAAAATACCTCCACGATCATCGAGTCCAGCCTTTCACTGGCTGCTTGCTGTGACCTGCATCTGCCAGCAAGCTCTAAGTACCAACTCCACTGGTCTTCTTTAGAGCATTGTTAGGTTTTTACATCGTCAGCACTGATCAGAGGGAGATTGTTCTTTCCTCTGTATGGTCAACTAAACACTTCTTTTTCTGACATTGCTGCTTGCAGGGATATTTTAGCAGCTGCAAAAACGGGCAGTGGAAAAACACTTGCATTTCTTATTCCTGCAGTAGAGCTCATCTACAAGCTGAAATTCATGCCTAGGAATGGTAAGGCTCTTCATTTCACAGCTGAATTTTACTGTAAAGCAGCCATTGAGGGGGTTGGGTGAGTTGTAACTGACTCCTGTTCTGATTGATATATTTTTTAGGAACGGGTGTTATTATTCTTTCTCCAACTCGAGAGCTGGCTATGCAAACCTACGGAGTTCTTAAAGAACTTATGAATCATCATGTTCACACCTATGGTCTGATAATGGGGGGCAGTAACAGATCAGCAGAAGCACAGAAGCTTGGAAATGGAATCAACATCATTGTAGCAACACCAGGAAGACTACTGGATCATATGCAGGTAGATGCAATATTGATGTCTAATCTGGTTATTAAAACATAATAAAACTCCTTTCCCTGTCTGACTGTGAATTTGTTAATCTTCTAGAACACTCCAGGTTTCATGTACAAGAACTTGCAGTGTTTGGTAATTGATGAGGCAGATCGAATCTTGGAGGTTGGATTTGAAGAAGAAATGAAACAGATCATAAAACTTTTACCAAGTAAGAAAAATAAATGTATTTTTCCTGGAAATCACTTGACTAACATTACGTCTTCTTTCTGACTCACTTATTATAAGAGAAATCATTAATTTTTATAGTTCTGTAAATGAACTTAGTAGTGGTTGTCTTACTGTCCTTTATTTTTTGCTAGCCAGTATGTATAACTTGTTCAACATCATTTATCTGAAGAACAGAATTTTCATAAAATCCTTTTAGTTTAATGTCTCCATTTTCTCATTCATCTTCCTCTGCCTCTTTATTTCCTGAAATTCATTATTTCCTAATAAGGTTTAAATATAAAGAAAAAAGTCTTCTAACTTGCAGTTCAATCTTTTTTTCATAACTCCAAGACCAGTATCTTGAAGAAATTTAAGTATTTACCTCTAATTTTTATTTTCCTAATTTTTCATTTAGCTATTCCTTGTAATTGATGTATTAAACACAATCTCAGAGTTGTTTCTTTAAACAAAATCATTGTAGTGTTCATGGAAATTAATTTATACTTAGAATTGCAAGATTGGTCTCTGTTTAAGTCTTGTTTTGTGTCTGAATTGTATTGCAGATGATTATTAACATTTTTACAAAGAGCACTGTGTTTTGATAGCTGTTAGAATTTTGAGGGTGATGACATCCAAAGTAAACATCATGTACACCCTATAATACAACTACAGCTTTTTGTCAGTAGCAGTATGTTTGAATTAGAATTTAATTGAAAAAAAGTGGAAGACTTGCCCAGGGAAGTTTGCAGGTAGAGATTTTATGGACTTGCTATTTGAATTCTTCTTTCAAAAGGGAGGTTGTCTTTCAAATATTTTTCCAGAGCGCAGACAGACGATGCTTTTCTCTGCCACACAAACCAGAAAGGTTGAAGATCTGGCAAAGATCTCTCTGAAGAAAGAGCCACTGTATGTTGGGGTTGATGATAACAAGGAGACAGCAACAGTAGATGGCCTGGAACAGGTGAGACACAACCGTTAGTGGGAGGGGTGTGATCTCTGAACACACGAAGCTCTGTGGTTTTTTTTACATGGGATGCTTCAGCTGTATTTCACTGTTCACCTGTTTGGCATATTTTGTTCATAAAATAACCCTTCCCTGATGTAATTGTGGTACTGAAACACAAGTTTACTCCTTCCTACTTTTATTTAACAACGTTTAAAATTTTTGCAGGGCTATGTAGTGTGTCCATCGGAAAAAAGATTCCTTTTGCTGTTCACATTCCTCAAGAAGAACCGAAAGAAGAAACTGATGGTATTCTTTTCTTCATGTATGTCAGTGAAGTACCACTATGAATTGCTTAACTACATTGATCTGCCTGTTTTGGCCATTCATGTAAGTATCTTATTCATTGACTTACTTTAACTATTCTGATAACACCAGTAATCTCTTACTGGCTTTACATTTGCCTAGTTTGTTTCAGTCCAGTTTCTAATAAGCAGATGTCCTACTCACAAAACTGATGATGGTTTTGATTAGTCTGTAGAGGAAGGAGATAAAGCAAAGATTATGTAATAACAACACTTCAGTAATCAGACTTGCTATTTTTTGAACCAGAGCTGAAAACTGATATTAATTTATGCCCTGTGTGTAGCAACATTTTTGTTTTCTTCCAAGAGCTTGCCTCTCACAAGCATTAAAATCCAATATGTGAAGTGAATTTCTTGTCAGAGAAATCCAGAGTGTGATGTCTGAAGTGTTTGGTGCTTTTCCTAAGGCCAGGATGATGTTTGCTTTTACTATGTCAATTCTTACCATTTGGATGAGTATCGTAAATTTTTCATAAAAACCACAAAATTCATAGTTCAGAACAAAGAATTGACTGAAGGTCTATGAAACCGTTACAGCTAACCACAAATGTCCTTTTTAACTATGTTTTGGAGGGGAATTCTTTGCTGTTTGATAGAACTGCTACAAGTATGGGGTTTATTTGGTTACTTGTTTTTTTAACCTGTAATCTGCCTAACATATTACTAGACTTGCAAATGTCCTTTTTCTGAACTTGAAACATGCATGTTGTCCTCATGAGAAGAATGCTTATGCAATTTTTAATATTTTGGGAGATACAAGGTAACCTCTGAGAGATGCCACTTCATGTAAACCTGTGCCATTTATTATTTTCTTTGTTTCTTCACTGCAAAATGGTCCTGCTTGGTCTGTACAAGACTACAATTTGGAAAGATGGTTCAAATTATTTGTTTAGTTGATATTTCATCTGCAGTGTTTGTTTCCTTTTAGGGCAAGCAGAAACAGACCAAACGTACTACAACATTTTTCCAGTTCTGTAATGCAGAGTCTGGAATACTGCTGTGCACTGATGTGGCCGCCAGAGGATTGGACATTCCTGAGGTTGACTGGATTGTCCAGTATGACCCTCCAGATGATCCAAAGGTAAGTTAAGGAAATAGACAACTCTGACAGCAAGAATTTAAATCCTGACTACAAACTTAGTTGCAGAGAAGAGCTCAAACTGCTGCTTGACAGAAGTCAGGATTCAGCCATGGTTATATCCAGCTGCTGATTTCTTTCTCTCCCCTTCACCAGCTCCTAGGAAACGCTGCTCCTAGCCAAGACCTTTGTTGCCTTCTTAAGAATTGCTTTTTAAAACATTCTTTATGCTGTGAAGTTAAAATCTAATCAGCTAAACAACCAAACACTTCTTGATGCGACTGTGTGTTTATGTATGCATCCCTGAGCTTTTCTAGTTGAAATATGCTTTTTGTTTAAAGATAATATTCTTACTTGAATAAATGTCTACTGCAAACAAGTGAAATTCAAAAAAAACTCCAAAATCAAGGTTTAATTTTCTATTACAGCAAACTAAGATTTTTTTTCTTCAGTGAAAGATAAAATGCTTTTTTCAGGGGCTCTGTCTCAGCCTGATGTTGCTTTGCACCTTTGGTGCTTGGTTTCCCTCATCTGTGCACATGTCCGGGCCAAGAAAAAGTCTTACCAAATAATGAAGGATGCATTACATTATATTGAGGTTCACTTTGGTGTATTTTTTTGTTGATTATTAAGCCTGCCTGTCCTTGTTGCTTGTTACTCTTTCCAAAAGGAATATATCCATCGTGTTGGTAGGACTGCCAGAGGAATAAATGGTAGAGGACACGCTTTGCTCATTTTACGACCAGAAGAACTGGGCTTCCTTCGTTACCTAAAACAAGCCAGGGTAAACTTCTGTCTACGTTTTCATTTCACTGTGCATCTGGTTTTTAAAGGCAAAACCTGTTGTTTTGTTCCATTTTTTCAAAGATCAGTTTCATTTTGTTTAACTCCAAAAGAAGTGCAGTCTTCTTCTAAAGGTAATCATTTTAATAGAACTGCACAGAGTTTCTTGGTTGCTTTCCTTATGGACATGTTTTGTGACTTTTAACTAAAGTGGTTTAACTTCTAAAGCAAAGTGGTAAAAAAATGGTTTCAGTCATACTGAGTGTCTCTATTACTCTAGCTTAAAGGAAGTGATAATACTGTCATATTGATGTAAAGGCACTTTACAGATACAGCTGTGGTATTAAAAAAAATCTGTTACCTAGCAGGTCGTTTGCTATTTGTCCTTGGTCTTAAACACATTCACTATATTTACACTCTGTAATTAATTTTGATGTTTCATTTTTTTCTTTTATTTTCAAGGTACCACTAAGTGAATTTGAATTTTCTTGGTCAAAAATCTCAGACATCCAGTCTCAGGTATGACATGTTTTTATACTTCAACTACTTTGAATAGCTATATTATAATTTGCATGGAGAGTGTAGCAGTCTATAGTGACTGCAGCTCAAAAATGTATGTGCTTGTTTAGGAATTTAATATATAGTCCATGTGTATTTTTAATTAGCTGGTGTTAATAAAGCCCAGCATCAGCTAAAGTTCTTTTGTGCTCCTGTGCTACAAAAATAGCCAAGGAACACAAAGTTGAGTGGAATAGCATAGATAATTCTGAAGATGTGAATTTCTATTGTTGATTACTTCTATGAATCATTCTTTTGATAAGAGCTCTGTAAAGTTCTTTGCAGTAACTTGAATTTAAAATAGCAAGTACAGGAAGCAGTGAAGACAGTCCTTACAGAGAGAGGTTCCTAATTAAGCATAATCAGGAAGTAATGATGCCTAATGTAGCTTATTTTTGGTATGCTGAATTAATGTATGTTAAACATCAGGTGAGATGCTGGGATCTAATGAGTACTGGGAACTTTGGCCCACATCAAATAAAATGTCTCACTTGTGTATCTACGTTTTTTGGTTTCGATTTAGTACTACCAATTTCACAATGCATTTGCACCTTACTGGGTTAGACTGTGCACAGAATTGGATGGAATCTCACAGTTCAGATGTCAGGCTGGCAATTCTCATACCCATGGTTTCATGGTGTGCCCGCTGGTGTATTGCCCTTGATTAACTTGTTTGAGACAACACGGTGTAATATTTCTGTACATTTTCATATTGCTGAGGCTTTGTTTGAACTGTAACTCAGTTTCAGGCTTTTTTGTCCCTCTCCTTGTTTGTAGAAGCATTTTTACACCTGTGTGTGCACTTTGATGTCACAGGGCAGTTTTGCTGAAGTGAGGAGTGAATGTCATTGCCACCCACACAGTAAAATAAGTCTGAATATAATTTATAGAGTTTTAGCAGCTATATTGTTTATGTCTCTTACGGAGTTTTTTTCCCTCACCAGCTGGAAAAACTGATAGAGAAGAATTACTTCCTTCACAAGTCAGCCCAGGAGGCATACAAAGCTTACATCAGAGCCTACGACTCCCATTCTCTGAAGCAGATCTATGATGTCAATAATCTGGATCTTCCCAAAGTCAGCCTTTCATTTGGTTTTAAAGTTCCTCCATTTGTTGACCTCAGTATCCTTTTACTGCAGTGTTTCAAAGCTGAATTTCTGCATTATAAATGTTCAGTGCAAATTGGTAAATTCCTACGGTACCTCAAATTCTGCTGCTTTGTTGTTGGGGTTGCGGGTTTTTTTTTTCTATTATTCATAAAAATGCATCATACTCCAACAGCACTTTGTCAAAGAAAATGTAAATATTGCAAATATTGTAACTGCAAAAATACCTACAAACATCTATTTTAGTGCATGTCCATGATGTACATGCTTGATTTGGAGTGGGGCAGATTCTGGAATTCATCCATCTTCCAAAGTATTGTTCTCCTCCATGCAAAATTATTTTCATTGAAATCTACTTGGTTACGTTTCATAGTCATGGAATATTGACATAGAGGGGCAAGAGCAGGAAATAAAAGACTGTATCTAAATTATTGTCAAACCTGACAGTGGTTGGAATTTGAAGTAGGACTTTGGACGGTTTACTTGGGCAGCTGCAGGAGTATTTAGAACCACAGGCACAAAGCTCTGGGTTTCTCTGTAATTAGGCAGCTCAGCTTTTTGTGTAATTATTTTTTCTCACATCAATAACCCTCACCAAAGCCAAAATGCAGTATTTCAAATCACTCCTTTTCCTTTAACCAAAAAAATTTCAGATGTGAACAGCAACCATGGCAGAAGACTACAGAAAAGAGGTGGAGGTGGGGGATTTGGCTACCAGAAATCAAAGAACGTCCACAAAGCAAAAATCTTCAAGCACATCAGCAAGAAATCTGACAATCGGCAGTTTTCTCGTTAATTACGGTCATTAAAATGCCTTGGCACCTTGGAATAGCCTACCTTGATCAAAACCATCTAGCAGCTACTTCCAATTTAAACAGCTCCTTTCACGTTTTTAGGTCTCTTTAAGGATTTTTTTTTACTGGGAACATCTTTTATTTTTCGCTTCAGGAAGACTCTTTGGCACTGAGGCTAAAGGAGAATATGGTCAGCTAATTTTGCCATACTGATTGTAAGGAAGAAGATCATTTAAATTGCCTAAAGTCAGTACTACAGAGATTTTTATTAAAGAAAGGAAGAATACTTTTAGGTTTTTTAGAAGAATTTGCTTTATATTTACCATTCTTTATATGCATACCTCTGAAAATTGTTAGAGTGGACAACATAAGGACTTTGTGAGATAAAAAGGTTTTGCTGACATGAATCATTGCAAGGGATTTTAATGCTACAGAACTCTGCTTTGGCCATCAAATATGCTGAAGAATATAGGAAGATTCCTTTATAACTGAACCATGGATGACTAATTAAGGCTGTATGAGCTTGTGAATAATTTCTGACATGGTATCTGTATAACAAGTGCAGTGTCCAAAATAAATCTCTTACACCATTTCTGGGGCATGATTAATACTGGTTTAATGTGATATAATGGGAACACTGGTGAAATATTTGGGTTTCCTTCATGTTCAGTTTAAATCTGAATTTTTTAATCTGGTAATGTCTAGTGTACTCTGCAAAGAATTGAGGAAAGCAGATTACATAAACTGAAGTACTCAACCCAGGTGGTGTTTTTTAAGAGGCTTCATAAACTTAATGAAGTGAGAAGTTTTGCAGTTGTATCTTGTAAATTACAAAAGTGAATTGCTTTTAAGTCTTCATACATCAGATCAGTGACGGGCAAAGTCAAAGATACTGCCACAGTACTTGGGGGGTGGAGAGACTAAATAAGTGAAAAAGTGAAATGGGGTATAAATATACAAGAATGGTATTTTGAAGGAGGAATATAAAAGACTGAAATGGAAGAGGGTGGAATACATATCACAGGAAAAAATATGGAGGCTTCAGTACAAGAAGAATACACAAGTTGGATAAAAGTAATTGTATTACATATATTATTTCCATCTCTCTGCCATTGTAGCAGTAGGTAACTGCTCTTATGAGGCTACAGTGGTGGTGGGAAGTGTTTAAAAAGTGTTCATGAGTCAGTGAAAGAGTAATATGTCACAGAATCCAGAAATGTGGGCCACGTGCGATTACAAACAACTTTTAATTTACATTCAAAATGTAACCCAGGATCAGTTATAAATACAAAAGCAGTAGTTATTCCAGTAGTTATATAGTAGTAATTATAAATTGGACTGTCATTTCTTAGGTCTTCTGAAGTAGCATGTCAGATTTAAAACTGACACATGCATTGAAGTATTGTTTTTAAAAAAACATCAGTGAACTTTCTTCTAATCCTTGGGGAAAGCAGATAATTTTTGGGGGGGAGAAATAATAGGACCCTTCTGTTGTTAGTGCTTCCACCATTCAGAACTGAGCATTGTCTCAGTTTTTCCCTCTTTTATGAAATGGCTGACTTCAGACCCTAATGGGCTTTTCAAGATTTTTAATGTCAAAATAATTTTCTTACTTGAATGTCTTGTGCTTCTACGCTTGCAATGAAATAGCAAAGTCCCAGAAGAGTAAGCAGTGCTAAAGATGATGCCTGTCTCATTGAGTTCTAATCTTTGATTCTGGGTTTTCTTATAAATTTATAAATAATAGATGTCAGAGTAATTCTCATGTGTTTATTAATAGCACATCTTAGGAGTTCTGTCTGAGATCTACATCATCATACAGTTAAAAGGCTTCTGTTTATACCTGCAAGCTGTGCAGTTACTGTATGGGAATTAACTTTCATTAAAGCAGAAGAAACGCTGAGGGACTCATTAGATGAACTGCAAAATTAATTACTGGGAAAGAGATGTAAGCAAAGCTGCAGTGAACCACTGAAGATCAGAGTGTGGTTATGTGGGCACAAGCAGTGGCTGCAGTAGTGTGGAGTGTTGGTTTGGAACAGGAAAAGAGCTCATGGCCAGAACTGCTTGGGCTTTAAAGTGCACCCAAATTCCTGTCACTTCTGAAGTCTGAGACATGGAAAACTGACAAAGAGCCAGCACAACCCCTCCCTGTAATATTTGGGTTGCATTTTCCTAGTTTTCTGATACAAAGAAATCTTTTTGAAACAAATTTCTGCAGGAGATGGAAAGACTGAATAGTATTGCTCTAGAGTAATAGTAGCTTACAGTGAAGAAAAAAAAAGTTAATGCTGTTACCTAAACGTAGATGTGTAATGGCTGCACCCTGCCTGTAGTAGCTACAAAGCCAAAGAATTTCCTGATTAAACAGAAGAGAAGTTCATGAGCTGAGACTAAGTGGGAATTAAAAGCTTCCTGTCTTGTGCAGATGCAATTACCTTTTGCTTTGTTTATGAAATCATAAATGACAAATAGTTTCTGATGAAACATCTGTGTATTGGGCAGCATCTATTACACTATGGTATTGCAAGAAGTGCAAAGGATTGTTAAACTGATTGGAAATCTAACGTTTCCTTTGCAGTTTCCTCTGTTATCAATCTTGTGAGCAGTTAATAGACCTCAGCCATCAGGCTCTCAAGGCTTGTCTCATAACAGTGACCGATGGGTTGGGGACTAATATTGTGTGCCTTGAGAAATTGCTTTCTTCCTCTGAGAACCTTGACAAAGAAATTGGACTCTTTAAACCACTTAAGGGGGTGATCAAAACGGTCCTGCATGAACTGGAGGATGTTTTTGACAGTTCTTGGAACTGGCCCATAAAGGAGAACTCTGCCACCAAGTTACTGCTCACAATCATGAAAAATCTTGTCATGATCCAAGTTTCCTGTGCCATAAAGCTGCCGAGTTATAGACAAGTACAACACTGGTCAGAAAGTGTTGCCATCAAATTTTTCAGGGTGAATGTCACAGGTAGAGGGCACCTTTATTGACACTGTAGAGCAAGAATAGTTGAGAACTGAGTAAGATATTATCTATTGAGGTCTGCTGTAAATAAGAAGTATGTTTATATCCTGGCAGTAATCAGCCTTTTTGTTTGATGTATGACTTGATGACTCAAGTAAGCTACCAAAGCTCTGATGATTTGCTTTCAAGCCTGTGACTTGAGGCTCAGGGAAAGCAACTCACAGGAAGGGTGAAAAGGGCTATGTGATTTAAATAAATAACATTTTAATAGAGGAAGACGGGGTGCTGACAGGATGCAGCACAAGTCTGTGACTTTTGGTTTTAGTTCTACCACTGCCCTGTATAGGAGATCATTGTCCAGTTATTTCAACTGCCCAAAACTTGGAAGGGATTTTACAAAGCACTGAAAATAGCCAGAAAAGAACCAATTATTAGCCCTTGAAAGGTGGGTTGGTTATTGGGTTTGTTTTCTTTTCAAACTAAAGTAATGCTGAAAGAAGCCTATAATCAAGGAGCTAGACATACAGAATAAAGTCTATCACTGCTCCTGGCTTTTACTCTATTAGCTTGATTTTCTCAGGATTTTAGCAGACAGCAGAATTCATGAAACACTTTCTGAGGCTTTTGTTTGTCTGATGCTTTTAGATTTAGAGAAGATGTTGAGCCCTGACAATAAGAATCCAGCCTCTTGAACAGAAATGCTCTTAGCTCCTAAAAAATCTGCTGGCTTGCATCAAAGTCATAAATACCATGATGTTGCTTCTGTCAAATCTCTTTATTGCCCTGCCACGTGGGGAAGAGATTACATTTTTTTTGCTCCTCTTAGCCACCACAATAAACTTTTGATATGGAGTTGTGAGGAGAGGTAGAGGGAAGATGCCATTAGAAGGGAAGACAAATGGAAAATTGGGGTCCTGTCTAGAAACACATTCACTTTGCTATATTGGTGTCATCCAGCTTAAGAACTGCATTCACTTTTCAAAAAAAACCCCAAAACCTTAGCATACTCGTCAATAGCAGTCCATCTTCCCAGACACTTTTGTAAGCTGCAACACTGAAAAACATAACCATCTACTATTTTTTCCCAGTTGGTCAGAATTTAAAGAAAAAAAAAAAAAAAGGAAAATTGCAGGCCCTGCAAAATCTTGTAAAACAGTTATGAAACTTCCAAACTCTCCTTTCTATTCTGGCTGTCAGCTAAAGATGTTGAGCCACCCAGGGCTTTCTGGGCTCCTCTATGAGTGATTGCAATCACCTATGAATGTTTTTATTATTAATAAAATCAATACTAGCTGACATCTACATGACATCTAGATTCTCCATCACATTTTCAATTGTAAAAATATGGAGCCAGCTGTCAAAGGACTTTGGAAGGTTTGGTTTTTGTCTTGAGGTGAATTTTTCTATATATTTCTCAAATTAATTGTGGGATTTATATAACTGACCTTTCTAAAAGTGCTTTAGAAAGGAGGCTGGTTTTCTGTTAGAGAGGATGGAATAAAACTGCATCTGCTAGAAGCTTTGCAGCACTTTTGAATCTAAAACAAAAAATGGAGAACAAGTAAAGACAGTCAAGTTCAGTGTAGTCCCTTCATAATGGTCTAAAAATAATCTGCCTCTAAACAGATAAAAAGAAACTTCTGGAAAATGTAACATTAAATTTTATGTATTTGCTATAAAAATACAGCATCACTTCACAAGATGGGTTGAAATTGTGTTATCTGGATGAATCATCACCCTCCAGAGCTGTTCCTAAGCTGCATGCTGTCTTTGGAAATGCTTGGAAACGGCACTGTAATGAAGCTGGCCTGGGCAGCTGCTCTCTGGGGAGGATAGAAACCTCCTCAGCACAGTTGAGCAGAGGGGAGCTTGGGCACAAGTAACAAGGATGCAGGGAGGGTTAAGCCAAGTTAAGAAATCTCAGACTGACAGAAAGAAATACTATGACAAGACTGAGTCTGAAAAGATTCAGTTAAAGAGAGTCCTGAAGTGATGTTTTGTAAAGTGATGAGGACTAGGAAATATGTTTTGCAATTCCTCACCTCTGTCACAACTCCTTTTCTCATCAGTTCTCAGGTCAACACAGGAAAGTGAGAACAGATGCAAAGGAAGATGTGAAGTATTTAGACTTACAAGAGATTGCTATTTTCCACCCTTTTGTGTTTTGCATTCCTCAGACTTCTCACCCCACCAAGCGCCAAACATCCAGATGGAAAGATGACGTTCCCTTGTATTCACTGTTAATTCTGTTGTCCATCTCCAAGCCCTTGGTCACATATTTGAATGCTTATTTTAAGAGCACTGAGGGAACACGGGAGGAAGGGGCCGTGAGGAGAAGGGGGTGGCTCATCACCACCTGGGTCTGTCCTCTCGACCCTGGTGAGGCCCCACCTGAGCACTGTGTCCAGTTCTGGGCTCCTCAGTACAAGACAAGGAGCTACTGGAGAGGGTCCAGCAGAGGCCACAAAGATGAGTGGGGGTCTGGAGCATCTCTCTTACGAGGAGAGACTGTGAGAGCTGGGCCGGTTTAGTCTGGATAAGACTGAGAGGAGATTTCATTAATGCACATAAATATCTCAAAGGCAGGTGCCAAGAGGATGGTGCCAGACTCATTTGAGTGGTGCCCAGCGACAGGACAAGGAGCAACGGCCATAATCAAAAACACAAGTTTCACCTCAACACGAGGAAGAACTTTACACTGAGGGTGGCAGCACACTGGAAAAGCTGCCCAGGAGTGCGTGGAGTCTCCCTGTCCGCAGACATTCCAAACCCACCTGGACGTGTTCCTGGGACACCTGCCCGAGGTGACCCTGCCTGGGCAAGGCGGTGGGACGGGACGACCTCCAGAGGTCC
>VZTR01024606.1:349017-431008 GCA_013400775.1 Chaetops frenatus | reverse complement strand
CGGGGCTGGGACGGTGCCGGCGGCCTGGGAAGGGGCAGCGGTGCGGGGTCGAGCCCTGGTCCCGGGCATGGCGGAGACCTTGAGCCCCTGCTCCCCACGGGGCCAGTGCCAGCCCAGCATGGGCGCCAACACCTCGTCCGCCAACATGGACACCAACGCCTCCTCCTCGGAGGTGGGCGGCGGCGCGTGGAGGGGCCGGGAGCCTTTCTCCATCTTCACCGTCCTCATCCTGACCCTGCTGGTGCTCCTGACCGTGGCCACCTTCCTCTGGAACCTGCTGGTGCTGGCGACCATCCTGCGAGTGAAGGCCTTCCACCGGGTGCCCCACAACCTGGTGGCCTCCACGGCGGTGTCGGACGTGCTGGTGGCGGCCCTGGTGATGCCGCTGAGCCTGGTGAAGGAGCTGTCGGCCGGGCGGCGGTGGCGGCTGGGCCGGGAGCTGTGCCTCGTGTGGGTGTGCTTCGACGTGCTGTGCTGCACGGCCAGCATCTGGAACGTGACGGCCATCGCCCTGGACCGCTACTGGTCCATCACCCGGCAGCTGCAGTACACGCTGCTCGCCCGCCGCCGCATCTCCAACGTCATGATCGCTCTCACCTGGCTGCTCGCCGCCGCCATCTCCCTCGCCCCGCTCCTGGGCTGGGGGGAGACCTACAGCCCCGAGCAGGAGCGCTGCCAGGTCAGCCAGCACCCGGCCTACGCCATCGTCTCCACGGGCGGGGCGTTCTACCTGCCCCTCTGCGTGGTGCTCTTCGTCTACTGGAAGATCTACAAGGCGTCCAAGGTCCACATGGGCGGCCGCGGGAGGAACGCCGTGGTGCCCCTGCCGGAGGCTGCCCAGGTAGGGCCGGGGAAGGGGAGGGAACCCCTGCTGCTCCCCCAGGCACTGCGGGCCTGCTTCTCGCCTGCTCCCGGCCCTCACCCCTGCGATGGTGGGGTGCTCAGCGAGAAGGCTGCGAGGTGCCCTGGGGCTCTCCCGTGTGAGTGTAACTTTGTCTCAGGCTGGATCTGAGCAGTAATGAGCCAGTCAAAAAGGGGAACTCTTGCAGAGGAGCTGTATTCTATTTTTTTCCTTGAGTGTTATAAGAGTGAGAGACAGGTGAATTCACTGGCAGTCGGAAGAGACATTTGAAAATCGTCTCTTTATTCAGAATGTCCGCAGGAAGAGTAGCAGTTCCCCAGTGAATTCTGGAGGGGAATCTTCACACACGTAACCACTGTTCTTTGACAAAACCCTGTTTCTTTTCTTTTTTTTTTCTTTTTGTTGTTGTTTTAATATGCAAACACAAAAGTAACTTTGCCAAGCTTTATTTCTCCACATGCAGGGATGATCAGGCTGTCAGCATCAGCTCTGTCCTCTCTGATGGGGCAAATTCTGTTCCGATTCTCGTGGTTTGCCCATAAAATCATTCTAATTTTCCCTTTCTTTCTCCCTTGGTGTCTCTCCTCCCTCTGCTTTCTTCCATAGCTTCCTTCTCACAGAATGCTCACCTGTCATGCTCACCCTGGCAAACATTTTCCTTCTGTCACTGTGACTCTGGATGTGAATTCCCCTCTGCATCTATGTCAGTTCTCATCCCAGGTGCCCTGCACCAGTTGATCTGAGGAATATTAGCAGGGTTTTCTTGGCAGACGATGCCAAAGGCTGGCAGTGCTTCCCAGTCTGGAGATGAGCAATAACAGCAGTGATCCCTGCTGGGAGGGACGGCTGTGTTGCACTCAGGAATGAGCTGTCAGGTAGTGCTGGACTGGAACTGCACAGCAGGGCTGCAGTTTGTGGCCTGAGGTACAACCAGCTGGTTAATTCTGGCAACTCTAAGGACAGAAAAGGTCTGAGTTCATAGCACTCAGATGCCAGTAGGGATGCCTTGGAAAAACCAGTGCACCAAGTGGAGCAGTGATGGTGGTACCTTGATGTTTGTCAGCCAACAGAATCAGGCACCAAAGTGCTTTGCAGGTTGCCACTACATATATATATATATGTGTGTGTATATATATATGTATATATATATATATATATATATATATATATATATATATATATATGTACATACATACAGGGTTTGGTTTTTTTCACAGTGAAAGGACATTTCTTCAAAACTGGGAGTTGGCATACATACCTTATATTCCTATACTCTTAGAGAGCTGCAGAGCAGAATAGTTACAGAATAAGTATTTTGAGTCATTCTTTGGTTAAAATTCTGCTTGTATTTTTCAAAAACACTTTTCAAAACGTTTGAAAAAAATTCAGGTGAGGGAGATGGACGTGAAACATCTGAGATTCTTCAGTTTTTAATGAGAGCTTGGCTTTTTTCTTTCATTTGAAATAAAATAATTGCCAAATTGGGATCCTAAATTAAGCTGGTCCTTCTATAATTGTTTGCCAATTATGAAACTCCCTAAAAAGTGAGTTCTGCAGGCAATGCTGACGTGGGTGACCCTCATTAAAAACCTAGTGACATATCATCACTGACAGAGAGCTATGCTCTGTCACACCTTGTTGACAGCAGGCAATAATTCTCTATCTAGACAGTCCAATTGAAATAAATGAGACTGCTTGGAAAACAGCAGATACTGCTGGATAGTGCCCTTTTAAATCAATGAAATCCCTTGTAGCATAAGGATAGCCCAGCAAAACCAAGGATGACAGGATCTGAATGTCTGGATTACTTACATGTAGCAATTGCAAAATCCACTTTAAATTTTCATATGAGGAATTGAAAATCAAGTTCTGTTGATGGTTGTGTGTTTGTTTTGTTGGGTTGGGGTTTTTTTTGTTTGTTTGTTTGTTTTTGTTGGGGCTTTGTTTGTTTGTTTGTTTGTTTTCTTTCTCCCCTCTCAAAGTACTTGTATAGTGTATGAAACATTAGGCATGATCCAAACCGTAGAGTTTTGTGAGAGTCCTTCCCATTTTCGATAATATCGGGCCCCATTGCTCCGGAGGTGTTATGTTGTTCTGATCCTTGGCCCATTCACCCTCTCCAGCTCACTTAACCAGTCAGGACAACGTGGGAGAGAAAACAGGTTCTCCTTCTCTGAAGGGGTCACAGGACTTTTTTCTTATTTCTGCCTCTGACTGTACAAGTAGAAGAGATGGGTCAGGATACAAAGTTCAGCTGTGCCAGAAGAGTGGCAAAAAAAAATGTACAGAAAGTAGTGAGGCAGGAAGCAAAGTGGAGTGGGTAGTGATTTTCTCCTGGGAGAAATACAGTTACTCCTGCTTACAGCGGAAAAAAATCCTGTGAGAGAAAGTGGGTGTTCTTCTCCCTGTCAAGTGAACTGTTTGTCATGTTGGTGGAGCATCCAAGAGAGTGTAGACATTTGTATGTTTTAATCCTTTGTTGTGCATTTAGTTTCTTGCGTTCTTGTTCAAAGAGCAAGAAGTGTGTCAGGGCTACGCTGAGGCAGTAATGACCTTCACTGCATCACACTGTGATAGGCAAAGCTCTGAATTTGTGTCACTAAGCCAGATTTGATTGATGTTTATAATCTTTAGTGTTGTTTTGTTATTGCAGACCCTGCAGGTGCAGGACAAACACACACAGAGCACCTGCCACAAAGGATTGCTAATAACAATCATTAAAGCTATAAGGAACATTTTAAATCAAGAGATTTTGTCAGAAGCTCCTTGGTTGCGTGTTTTCTATGACATTCTAGGAACACAAGAATTGGGAACATAGAGTTCTGGGAACATGTAGCTGTTTAATAGTAGTAATTTACTGGGGACAGACAAACAAGAGAAGGGGCATTTAACTGTAAGTGCTGATCAACGTAAAGAAGAATAAATTTTGGAACTAAAACCAAATTCCTTTGTGTCTGTAGAAGGATTTGTACTTGAGCTCATTTCCTTCATTTACTTTCTTTATTATTCTTACAGAACAGCAGTCATCTATGCACTTCTGAGAGCCTGTTGTCCTGGAAATAGCTGATTTCATGAATTCAGAATCAAATTCTGGCCTCAGAGTAGCAGTCCTTTCATACCAGCTGTTTCCCCAGTGCTCCTGACTGGCAGCTCCTGGAGCAGTGCCTGGGCAGATGGAAGGAAATCTGTGCCTGAGGCAGGGTGTGCTGCTAGACACCGATTGAGAACAGTGTGAACACTGCAGAGATGGCTCCAGCATAACCCAAGGCATCTCCATGGACTGCTCTAATTTACAGTTTGTGACCACTTTTCTGCTGTCACAGCCTGCTTGCTAGTGCTCATCAGTAAGCCCAGAATAGGAGTAAAGGTTCTATACTTGTCCATTGTTCTGTGAGGTACAGGGATAAAGGTCAGCTGTTGTGACTTACACTGGAAACTGGAGTCATGCAAAGCCTCTGGGACTGGCACTGGGAACTGCAGATTTGGTACAGTTAAAGCCACGTTTAGTTCTAGCAAGTAATTTACAAAATGTACCATGACCTATTTTCACTTGCTGTTTTGTATTCAGAGGCCTGACCTAACAACCAGTGAAGTTTGTAAAAACTCCTCTGACTTCAGTAGGAGCTTGACCAGGCTGTAAATGCAGGCTTCATTGGGGAAAACACCTGAGGACTGTGGTATCTTCTAGCAAAGGAAATGAAATAACTTTTTCTCACAATATGTAATTAAGTGATTAAAGGGTTGCTGCTAGTTAATTCTGCAGTCAGAAGTAGTGAGAAGGCTCTGTTTTGATGATGGCACAAAGTAAGCTCCATCTTTTGAGCAAGAGTTGAAGGTTAAATACAGTACCAAACTCTGCCTGATGCTCGTGACAAAGTCCTTTGTATGGCTGTTCCAGGAGGCATTTACATAACTATTCCTCAGGGCTAAGACATAATCTTTCAGGGTTGCTTGTCACAGATTTGTCCTAATGTCATACATTCATCCCCTTTTGTAGAGTGTGATTAAGGACGTGCAGAGCAAGTCCTTCTGCAGACAAATGGTGTGATCCTTGCTACATGAGGGGTGTCCCATTTTAATTGTCAGAACAGATGTGATTTTCATTTTCCCCCATTATTTGCCTGTGCCCATAATCTGCTGCTCTTACATTCTGCAGCCCTGTCTCGTGTCTGAGGGTGCAGACAGGGATATCCATCCTGAAGAGTGATTGTTCAGCCACTGCCAATGCTTCCCTGTCTGAATTGCTGTGCTCATACTGAGTACAGGCTCTCCATCTATTACCAAGGTGGCACATGCATGTAGAATATGTAGCTAATTTAACAACTAACCATCTTTGGAGTGCTGTTGAAGTCTTGCAGTGCCTGTAAATTATCACTCAGGCAAAGTTTGCAGCCTTAAACTGTTGCTTTTATTGCACTCTCTTCAAAACTGTAGTGCCTAGAAGAACTTTAATATCACAGATACTTCAATCTTCAGATTAAAATCACTAGGGAGTGTCTTCATCTGGTCAGACTCGAAGCACACAAATAACTTCTGCCCAGAAGCTGTTTGCCCCAGAGCACTGTGCTGTACTCACTGCAGGGATGAATGTCTTGCCCTTAGTGAGAGGAGACAAGAAGCACTGTCCACAGCCTGGGGTAGCTGAAATTTTTTCCTCTCTTGTATAACTTCTGCTGAAGCCAGAGTTTGAACTGAAGGACAACTGAAATGGTGTTTTTCTGGAAATGGGGTACTTTTTGAGAAAATACAGAACAACAGAATGGTTGGGCTTGGAAGGGACCTCTGGAGATCATCTAGTCCAAGGCCCCTGCTGAAGTAGTTCACCTAGGGCAGGTCTAAAGGCCATGTAGCAGCTTGAGTCTGGTGTAGGAATAGGCAGGAAGCTCAGCCCTTTCTTAGACTGCCTTAACAACCCAATTTCCCCCTTGGCATGAAGACTTCCAATAAAGTAAACTGGAAAAGAATCCCACACCACACATGGCACCAGGTACTCTTTATTTAGCTCTGTTTGTCAGTTACACTTGGCAGCTTTTCCAGTGTAATGAGAAGCCTGGTAACTTTGGCACTCTGGGGCATTTTCTTTCTTTTAGCGTAGAAGGAATGGAGTTCAGGCCCTTTGTGGTAGGTGCACAGATGTTGTGCTGTCATTTAAAAGTAGTACTTCACTCAAACAAACTGTCTTGGTAAGAAACTGTGTTTGCTTTTGTTTGAGGTGAAGGAAGCTTCGCAGGAACCACAGAGGGTGTTCACAGCTCGTCGTGCAGCTATCACTTGCCAGACAGATGGAGAAACATGGAGAGAACAGAAAGAGAAAAAGGCAGCTCTGATGGTTGGCATCTTAATTGGAGTTTTTGTATTGTGCTGGATCCCTTTCTTCATCACGGAATTAATAAGTCCCCTCTTTTCCTGCAACATCCCACCAGTCTGGAAAAGCATCTTTCTTTGGCTTGGCTACTCAAATTCATTCTTCAATCCTCTCATTTATACAGCATTTAACAAAAATTACAACAATGCCTTCAAGAACCTTTTTGTAAAGCAGAGATAAAAGGGACACAGAGGAGAACATGATTCCTCTGTTGCATAACAGAGAGATTTCTTGAGGGAAACATGCCTGTGATATGTACAGTTTTCGTGCACAAGAACTACTTGAAGGGATTTGGGAGCAGTGAAAAAGAAGATGGAAGATGTCTGGATATAAACCTACTGAGAGTTTACAGTTCCCTCTTAGAAATACTTGTGTGCTGCTCCAGGGTTTGGCAAAGAAGATGGAAGCAGGGAATGCCTCCCGTGTGCTCTTCACATCGTCACAGGCTGAGGTCTGCCAGCGGAGCACTGTGTGTGTCCAGTGCCGTGGCTGTCACACCCAACACGGCTGACCCCGCCCCGCCAGCCCCGGGGCCCTGCTGGAGCTCTCCTCATTAGCAAAGGCACCGGTGCGAGCTGCTAATTGAGCAATACTGACATGTTTGTGATACGGGCAGGATGTTGGCTTCGGTTTTGAGATTTATTTGGAATGGAATAAACATGCTGCAGTCCATCAGTCCTTGAGTTGATGTGAAATTAAAGTGGATGACCAAGCAGCTCAGAAACAGACCCTGCCAGGATTGGTGCTGTGTGCTCTGCAAGCAGCAGGGCGTGATGGGCAGGCTTGGTCAAACAGGGGTCAGCTGTGTCCCCTGAAGTTAAGTGATACTTAAGAGGCAAGTATAGAATGATTCAGAACCCCTGAGAATGTGTTCTCACTGCTTGCACAGGAGGATCTAGTGAGGATTTTTCACTTGTGTTGTCTTCTCTCACCCTGCCTGGCTCAGGCTCTCCCTGTTTTATGAAACCCACGTGAGCTCAAGATAGACACCAAGTGAATGGGGATTGAATGCAGGGTTATTTCCTGCTGCCATAAAACTGAGCAGGCACCTGTTACAAACACCAGACGTGATGTTCAGTCACCCCAGGAGTGCTGGCAGCAACATCTGGCAGCGTGGCAGTGGTGGGTGAGTGCCTGCACTGTGTCTGGGGCCCTTGAACCATAAATGTGCTCACCACCCAACCTGGCTGAAGTCCACAATTTGTCAGCTGGCATCAGCTCCCTCCTACTGTAACAAAGGTGTTGATGCCATCAGGTGTAAGTGACTCCATAAACCCAAAGGGACTCAAACCCAAGCCTCAAATTGTTTTTCCAAGATCTGACAAACATCCCTGACCCACCAATATATACATAAATCATCTATTTCCTTGCATTCTGCCAAGTCCATCTTGCTCCATATTTGTTTCTCTGGTGGGTTTTACTTCCTCCCCTGCTCTGAGTGGGAGAGCTGACAGCATCCCTTAGTATTTCTAGCATGGCAGCATTTTACTGACACAGAGTCCCAGGAAGCTTAAGGAAGCTTGGCTACATCTCGGGAGCACAGTGTATGGTGAGGTCAGGCTGTGCTGTACCTCACACCTGCTGTGCCTGCAGCCACAGCCATCTGTGTGTCCTGCATTCCTGCAGAGGATGCTTCTCTCCATTTCAGTGGGAATTTAGAAGTTTTATTAACCTAGAATTTCCAGGAGTTGTTAGGTAGTGACTCAGACTTAAATGCCAATTTAAATAACTTTCCCTTGTGACTCTGAACTTGCCTGCATATGGAATAGCTACCATTCAAACCAGTGTTTGGAGGCTTAATTAAACCAGAAGGCACATATGTAAGAGACTGAATGTTACTAAAACCTGCAGCCTCATTCAGAACCACCGCCAAATTTTTCAAGTCAGTTGAATTTTTTCATGTAAGAGAGTCACTGCTCTAAGACCTTTAAAATCCAAACAGATGACATGGAAGGAGGAAGTGAAGAGGTCATCTTGAGCTGGTGTTGAAAAGCATACAGATCTTCTACATGCAGCACTCCTGAAGTTTCTGATAGCCCTGTTTTGGCCAAATTTCTGTGCCTGTACTGCCTCTGCCTGGTAAACCAAGCTGTTACTATCACACAAATCCAAAGCCAACCGTGGTGCCCTGGCCCATCCCAGTCTGGCTGCAGAACTGCAGAGTGATACTCCAGCTGCACATTCCAGCTGACTGGGGCAGCACCTGACTCCAGTTCCAATTCCAGAACCCTTCCCTGAAGTGACACAGGCTGTGAAGGCACCTTCCACCATGGCTTGGCCTCTGGAACTTGGGAGAACACCATGGAGCTGCAAGGTCCCTGTGCAGTTCCTGCAGCTGCACACGTGCAGGGCATTGCTGCAGACACTGACCTGCAGCAGGCTGCCTTCAGCTCCCAGGAGCTGCATCAGGGCACTGACACAGTTCTCCTCCTCCTCAGGGATGAATTTAGCTCCCCTAGGGGGCGAGGCTGGGCATCTGGAATTTTGCTGTGAGAAGTTCTGAAGACAAGCAGCCAGAGCTGTGCCCACCCAGGCATCTGTGGCAGCAGTGTTACAGTGACAGGCTCACACAGCCCGGCTGCGTTGGCACCCAGAGGCAATGAGAAGCAAGCTGAGCTTTCATTTCACTACAGTGGCTTTAGAAAGCTCCTAACAAAATCAGCTTTCCCCACTGGTTCTAAATGCAGACTGCATTTAGAAAAGCGGTAGCACAAATTCAGGATTTAAAATTCAGGTTTTTACTCACAGCTTACTGTGGGGCAAGGAGAACACATTTTCTGTGGTTGTTGCCTAACCTGCTGGATGCTCCTATATGAACTAAGATAGATGACACAGTATCTTGACTATCCAAACAGGAAAAAAAAAAAGCAGGTATTCTAAAGGGACATCATTTGGCACAGCGTCGTGGCCATTCATTTCCCAATAGAAGCTGCCAATTTGGAGTACACCAATCATCTCTACTACTAGTTTTAAACTTTATTTCCTGACACAGAATTTGCTCCTGGAAAAACTTAGTGGAGGCTGTTGCTCAGCAGAGATGCATTGCTGCATCCTGCAGCAAGGTTCTGAGAATCCTGCAGCAGCTGTGTTGAAATTAAGGCCTGTTTGCTGTGCTGTGGGAGCCCAGAATGTGCAGAAATGAAAGGGCTTTGGAAGATGAGTGTGAGCAGACAATGCTAGTAACTCTAATCAAGAAATTAAGCTTAGCTGCAAGTCCTGTAAATGTTACTTTACAAGCCTGGTAACACCAAATGAATTTAGGGTAAGACTTCTCTTTCAACAAGGAAATCCAGCAATACTGAAGTAGAATTCTGAGAAAGTCTCAGTTCATCCCTTGCAACCAGCTAAGATGGAGAATTAAGGCAGATTCTCCTTGCTGTTGGTTCCTCCCCAAGTAGGAGGAGAAATGGCACCTGACACACAAAGCCTGTGCCAGAAAGCAAGGAACAGCTGATGGAACTGCTTTCACAGCCTCACCTGCCTCCTTTCTTCTCCTTTTCACATGGGCCTCACACCAAAGGTAGTGGACATCTGCCATGGGCTCCATCTACTGCTGACAGTTATGATTTGGACTCTGATTTATTCTTTGTGAGCAACAACTGCATCCTCACAAACCTGAGATTTATATCTTAGTCAAAATCACAAGCTCCTAGTCAGAGCAACGGATCTCACATTTTTATATTCCTTGTGGAAGTTTCCAGGTTACTGTGTTTGGAGCAGGTAAGCATAAATTTTAACATTATACTGAACAAATAATCACCTCATTTATTCTACGTACAAGTTCATTAGTTACCCTACCTAGGAAATTTTACTTGATGCTAAAAAGCAGTAGTGATTAAAATGATAAATGCCAAATTGAAATGTCCATTCAAGTTATATTTTTAGAGTTGCATGGTACACAAACACAGCACAGCTTGAATTCCCAAGCAGATCTCCTTGGAGCCAAAGTTGAATTACTCAATTTACAAACTAGAAAGAGCCTTACAGTTTCATAGAGGGCAAAGTTTGTAGACAGAAATAATGCCTCCTAATATCAAAGCTGACTACAAAACATCTGCAAGTAGCACTCAATGCAGGTTTCCTTCTCTGAAGGAATGCTGAATGTCAATTTTTCCTTCTTTGAAGGGACTTGAAATCTTATTTTGCCCTTTTTATTTTCCTAGCCCTGGGCAGACTGACTTTTTGAACAGATGCAAGAGGAGCAGCCTGGATCTATTCCCTCACTAACCAGTGTGGGGGAGCAAGGTTCCAGCTGGCTCAGTGGGAAGGTTTTCCTTCTGTTTGTGCTGAAGGAACAGGACATCACAAAGACAGTGACTCATTTGACCATGGGCATGATTCATCTTTTAATGCACTTTGTAATTCAAGAGCCTGGGAAAGCTTCTAAGGCAAGTTCCACCTTAAAAACACGATAGCAGAATGTCACTGGATTCCAAACATTCTTTATTTCATATTCGCTGCCATAGAAAGTAATCGAACAGCACTGTCATCAGTGCCAGTGGGAAAAAGGAATGTGGGTTTCCTTCTCCTGAAGATGTCATGTACATTAAGAAGTCAGTCCAAAATCTTGGTGTTAAGTACAAAAAGCAACTGTTTGATTTATAAAATACTGTATATACAGATATAAAAACGTTTCAGAAAATGTCCCACAAAGTTTCTGAACTTTCAAGAGCAAATCTTCAGCAGGGTAGGTAGGTGGTTGTCTTCAAAGGTGAGCATCAGTTCGTTTGAGCAGAATATTTCAATCTTTATCTTCCTATATTACAGGTGACAGACTTTGATTTTCATCCCAGCCAGTGATAACGTGGTGGTCCTAGTATGAAGGTGTTTTTTCCTGCAGCTATTAATTTAACAAGCACACTCTCTATATATAAAAATGAAATTTCAAAGAAATTTATACAACAGCTAGACTTTATAAAAATATAGATCTATAATTTTACACCAGGAATTATCCAAGGTAAGTTTTCTGTTTCTTAGCCATTAGAAATTAATTGTTATCCTTTGGAATCCTATCTATGGCTAGAGTGTAAATTAAAATAATGTGAAGTTATTAGCTGGTAAAGTGAGTTTGAAGAATCTCATTCTGTGGGGTTTTTTGGGGCCAAAATTAACAAACTACTGCATTCTGCAGTGCTCATCCTATGGGGTGGTAGACATACTACACAGTACATGTAAACTTATTCCAGAATCTTCACCTAATTCAGTGTTAAAACCCAAATAAAAAACATTCCCACTGTCCTTACTGTAGAAGAAACCCCCCGAAACCCAAATAAATAAAATTAGACAGTATTTCTGTTTTGCTGTACTGTGTTAACTCTTTACTGTGTAGTGGAGGCAATAATGAATAATACAGCCATGTGATGAGGGAATGTAAACTGAACACATACTGGAAAAACCAGACTTTTACAGCTGTGTGTATATATATTTTTTATATATATCTATATATATACATCTACATTGCAGTTTTAACTGTCACCTCACAAAAGAGATTCAATGGACTGAGCAATCTTCTGTAACTTTCCCCAGCTGGAGTTCTTCAGGAAGAAGTGGCTTTCAGCTTGGACAGCAGCAGTTCATTCTTACGGCATTCCTGTTAACAGAGAGCAAACACCTAAGGAGGAATTGCTCTTAACTGCTACTTGTATCTCCACATCAACACAACCAAACCCTTTCTTTCATTTTGAAACATCTCCAAAATCCAAAGCAGCCCAGAGCGAGTGATGAGTTGAAGATAATTCTGATTCATCCATAATGTTACTCCAATGGCAATATTTATTAAGTTTTATGACATGCAAGCTAGAAGGAACACTGCTTGACCACCCATCTGAAGTTGTTAGCTGTAGCTAAAGCAAATTCAGCTTTTTACTTAAAAATAGAATATATCTGAAATGGAGATTACTTGTAGGTGATCTGGAACTTTGCAGGACAGTTTTTTGCAAAAGAGTCAGTGCTCAGGGGAAAAACCCTAGGTCAGGAAATACATTTACATAAACACAACTGTGTTCAGTACCACAACCACAGCTTCTTTTATTTTTAGGGGTAGCAGGGTTGAATAGAAATTCCCTCACATGGCAATGGAAGAAAAATAGGTAAAGAAACCTAAAAATAAATCCACCTAAATTCTCCAAGTAGGATGTAAAATTCTGTATGTCAGACAAGTAGCTGAACAGGCCCTGTCATTCTGCCAGAGTACACTGTCTGAAACAGGAAGGAGCTGTCTTAGAACAAAGCAGGAATAATTGCACAAAGATGTTTTTCCTCGAACATATGAAGCTAAATGACAATTTTGCCTGCAGCATTCCTTTTCAATCATTCATTCTCATGGAGACAGCAAGTAACAGAAGCCCACGATGATTAAAAGCTGGGGAAGGGCTAAGTCAATGAAGTGTTATACAGTGCTTTCACAGTCATTAGGCAACAAGGCTGGTTCCTGAAGATTAATGACCAAGACCCTGCATTTCCTCCTTATTCACACACATTTCCACACCCCTCTTTGCTCCAATACCTAACTGCTCACAGATCTTCAAGAGATTCCACTTGGAAACCTAAAGACACGTTGCTTGATAACCCCTCCATGTAACATAGAGAGGTGCTAATCTAGCACTGAAGAACTCTCAGAATCAGAGTCCAAGATTCACATGGAGAAAACCACCAAGATACCCCATGAACATGGTGTGATAAGCATCATATCAGGAAATCTGGTGCATATATTAATGCACAAGTCAAGTCAAAATGGGTCACTGAACACAGTTTACATAGCAAAAGTGCTTTTACCTCTTTAAATTCTTTCACTGTTTTGAAGTAAAGCCTCTGTTTCTCTAGAAGCTCTAAGTATTCATCGTTCAACTGGTCTCTTCTCATTTTGTTTTCTTGCTTCTTCTTTTCCATCTGTTGGTATGCAGGAAGGATAAGAGATCATATTTATGGGATACACATGGACATACAGCATAAGGAACAATTATAACACACAAGGGGAGACAGATATTTCATAAGTGATACCCTGGCTCATACTTGAAACGCACTGAACATTGAGGTCAGCTGTTAAAAATTAAAAGCCTAATGATGAAGTCTCAGCACCAGTGGTCCTATAGGTGCAGCTGGGACAAGGGCACCTGATGGGGGGGGGACTCTGAGGTGCTGCTGACCCTCTTTCAGCAGCAGAAAGCAGCTTCAGTCACATCCAGCAGTCTGAGAAACTGTGCCCGAGGTGCAGGTCTGACTGCACCCACACAGTCCAAATGGAAGAGTTCTCACTGATTTCAGTGGCATTCAGCTGTCTCAAGCATTTAAATCACTACACTGCCAGTAATGAAGTTGAGGGGTATAAGATTCCTGTCAGCACAGAGGTGTTACAACACCTCTGTCACACTTTATTCATTGACATTTAGTGGTGAGAAGTTTCTGATGAATGTGAAAAAAAATAATACTTGTTAGTTGCTTGTCTAATTTGCACCTCATGTAATGGATCTTTCTATGCCCAATTATTATCCAAGAGGCTTTGCTGAGATAATTCCCAAGTTCTAGCAAAGAAAGATGAGTGTCAGACCTTCATTCGATTCTGTTTGATGCCTTCTACAATCTGCTCCATCTGCCGCAGAAACTGCTCCCGAGATCCGGACGATGCCATGGCTCTGGAAAGAAGGAAATGGAACACCTGACAGGGATGTGGGACACTGTGTCTGAGCTGCAGCTGTCTTGCACATCTGCCCATGGCCAAAGTTCTCACTGCTTAATGTTCTGTGTAAAAATTCATCCTTTTAGTCAGTGGTACCAGTGACAGTGCAGCTCTTCAGCTGCTGTAAGCTACCAAAGAGATGGGCACAGAGAGAGCTCACAGCTCATCAGAAGTGTTCTCCCTGTCAGCTCAAGTCTGTACCTTGCTCTCATGTGCTGTACAGAAATCAATTGCTAATAAATAAATAAAAGCGTATTTTTTTAAGAAAAGCCTCTGTTGTGAATACTAAGAAGGTGAGTAGAAGTCTAGGAAAACACATATGTTGTACAAAATAATTTCACACTGTGATAGGGAAAGCCTAGAAATCATTTTAGACCTAGAAATCATTAGAGAAAAATAAACACTGGCTGCATCAGAGACTGATATTTGACCATAAACTTCCAAAGCAACCATGATTTTACCTAAAGACTCCACACTGTTTATAATAGTTGATAATAATTAGTTTATAATAAACGTGTCTGAAATATCTCCCAGTCTAATGTTTTGTACATAACGTAATAACCACAACTCCACAAAATGGAGGAAAAGATTGAAATTAATTCCTGGAAAATTATGACTGAATTTCCACATCTAAGGAGTCAGATATTAAAAACATATGTTGGCTGTAAGTTACATAATTCCAAGTCTGTGATTCCCTGAACTGGCTTAAAGAGAGTTAATAAACTATTCTATAAATCAGTTTATGACTATAAAATCTAAGAAATTTTTAGTCTCTATAACTGATGCCCACTTCCATTTGTCCATCCAACTGTACCACTCTTTGCAACTATTAAGAGATAAAGAACCATAACTTACTGGTGGAAGTTGTCATGGATAGAATTCAGTAAGTTAACCTGTGAGTTGAAAAAAAGGCTTCTCTTAGAAGTCAGTAATAGATCACAGAATGGAGACAAAAGTAGACATTTATAACAGCATCCCAGGTACGTTTTGCTGCTTATCTAAATTCCTCCAACTAGTTAAACTATATGGAATATATCCTATGTAACTGCCTTTGATTTTTTTAATGTTTTTTACATATTATTGAGAGCATTAAAATTCAACAACTGACAATTAATGTGGTCCTTTCTCTCAGCTTTGAATACATCTTGCAAATCTCCTGTGGTTAAAAGCCTTCCAAGCAGTTTCTCCTTTGATGAGCATTTGAAGAATTCTGCACTAAGCAAACCCAGGGGTTGCAATCAGAATCACCTGCCCCACTGCTATAGAAAGCTGAACTCAGCTCTCCCAAATCTAAAATCTTCCAACTGAATGAGATGGCAATAACCAGGCATGGCAGAATCTGCAAGTGTTTCTGACCTTTCCTTGGAAAATACAGACTTCTAAGCACCTGTTATTTACAGCAGTGAAATTACTGCATTACTCATCAATATTTGCCATGTCCACATCCCTGCCTCAAGATACTCTCATTAAAGCTGTGCTTTAGAACATAATTACAGTTTGTACCACAAAACATTCAAGCCAGGAAAGGTAACTGCACAGCAGTGCTGCACAACCACTGCACAGGAAGAGTGTGGATGTGTAACATTACAGTGAAATCAGTGTACACATCCCAAATTGAAAGATATTATGAAAAAAATTTCTTTAAAAGCACTTTTAAAAATGGATCTATCTCAAAATATGATTAAAATATGATCCATGATCACAGAGACCTTTCATGTCAGAACTAAAACCTTCATAGCCAAAATTCAACTCTACAACAATTCTTACTGTTGTTGTTTTAAAGCAGTGATGCTCAGTGTGTTTTACAAAAAGGCTGGTTTGGAGAGGAAAAAGGGGAAAAAAATCTCCCCAAAAACCAGGAACAAGACAAAGTGCAAGTATATTCCAGAAACCCTTGTGAGGCACAAATGCCAAAGACTTTTTTTATATACTATTAGACAGTATTTACTTGCTGAAACTTTGGTTCTAATATTAAATGCATCTCAAGGAAATCTCAATGATATTATACATTTAACTAAGTTAAGATGGCATCAGAAGACATTCAGAATTCCCCCTGTGAACCCCCAAAAGGCATTGAATTACTCTGGCAAGAGTACCCCCAGTTGATACAACAGTGAAATAAATCTGCTCTATAGTCTGTCTCTATATTCTCTATAATCTGCTTTTTCTGTCCCCATTTCAAAAACAATCTCTCCATACTTTTTAAATTTTCAGATTTGCCCTCAAAAAAAACCAAACCAAAAAATAAAACAAAAAACCCAAACAAATAAATCTGTATTAAATGCTAATGTAGGGGGGAAGTTAAAATAATATAAAGTAATATAGCTTCTACTTAATGCATTTTTTTTTAATATGGTGTATGACTTTTCTGAATGGAAAAAATGAAAACTACCTTACATGGATTAGAACCAGCTGCCTCAGGGAAGGAAATGGTTGCTCATGATCTCCAAAACAGGATGTGAAAGGAGACTGAAAGGTGTCTTTACATAGTCAGGAATCTGACCACTACTTGTCTCATAAACTAAACAAATATATCTAAGTAATGCAAAACTCAGTAATCTGGTATTTTACTAGAATCAACAGGGAAACCTGAGGTATCAAAGCATTTTATATTTTAAAAGCAAAGCCATAATTTTTATCTACTCTTGTTTCATCCTATTTTTCACTTTTCACTGAAATCAGACACTTGTCATTGCAAAAAAAGAAGGCTGAAATCACTCAGTTATGCCCAGGAAAGAGACAAACTCTACATTGATGGGAGAGGAGGGGAAAAAACCAATTTGCTTTCATGAAAATTACTCCTCTGACCCAGTAAAATCACCAGCAAATTAAGTGTGGGCAGCTCAGACCCTGAGAACCAATTCTGATGTTGCTGACAGCAGCTGGGATTTGCTCTCCTAAATTACTGACTGTAGTCTGGGTTTGTAATAAAAGGTATTGACTAAAAAGAGAAAAAAGGGTAACTTGGTGCTGTGATAGCAAGACAGAGATATTTGCTGATCAAATGTTACTCATGTTTCGAGAGCACAGTGAGTGGTTTAAACATGCTGTACTAAAAGCACTTCTTTTACAACACAGACCATTTCCCTTCCAAGATTAGAAATATTCTTGCAAATCAGTATTTCCATTTTTATTTACAAAGACCGGTAGCTCTGCTCTGACAGGACTGAAGATAGTGAAAGACAAGCAAAAACTTTTTATTTCCTTCCCCACAGACTGAATACTTAGAAAACAGTAATAATATTTTCTTACCTCCTTTTCCAAATATACTTTCTTATCATCCAGTGTATTATAAAGAGTAAAAAACTGCTTCGTTTCTTTGTGAGTTGCTGAGACTGCAAACAAGAAAAAGGGGGTAGAATAATAAAAGCACATGAGGTAAAATGGAATCTGTAAAAATACTTTGTAGGCTTTATGTAACATACTTTCCACTATCAATAATGGAACACACTCGTTAATGCACGTGCAGAGGGAACATCCTTCCAGAGTGTCTCTCAGCAGGGTTTCCAGCTATCATCTCTTGTAAGAGCAACACAGCTCAGTGTCTAAATTAATCCCCAACTGCTGACAATCCTTTCTGCCAACACACGTTGGCCCCATCAGCTGCCTGTTCCTGCCTCCTTCCCAAGCTTTACCCTGACACCACCCAGGCAGCTGTGCTGCTCACAGTGCCCTTCCCGTGGTGTTGGAAAGGCACAGGCTGAGCAGGGACAGGGAAGAGCAGTTCTGCAAATCCAGAATAATGAGCATGCTTTCACCAAGGTTTCTCATTTTTAACCAAGGTTTATCATTTTCTGCTGCCAGATGAAAGAGGCCTTTCCCAAACCATCTCTTCTGTGCCACTCCTTCTGTTCTTCCAGCAGCTCTGGTAGTCACAAGTCTTTCATGAGTGGATTCCACATAACTCAGAAAACCTTTCAAGATTTCCACTGTGTTAGAAAGTTGTGCCAACTTACAGAGCCTTATGGGCACACACCAGAACCCATGCAGGGTTAAGACAGACAAAGGGAGAAGAGCAAGAAGCAACCAGTTGGCTCATTGATCCTCTTGAATGTTTTCAATGCAAGAGGTTCAGTGACTAGTTTTAGGTAACTAGAGCACTGAACATTGTAACTGAAAAGGATTCTGGTACAAAAATCACTAAGCTTTGAAGTTAGTGCTGAAGACTGCCTTGTCTAACAACCCTTGAATCAAAATTCAAAAAACTCATGTTTTTGCAGCTGAAGGTTACCTGAATCTGACTAAATGAAATGCCTCTAAAAACCTCCAAAAATACCACAATTCATAGAAAAACTGGCTAGAGATTTCCAGCTCATTTCTCTAGAATCTTATCCTGTATAATGCAGGTTCCCAACCACAACTGAGCAGTGTGTTATCCCGAGTTACTACTCACACTTTGTACTTTAGAGAACAAAGTCCCATAAAATTCAAAGTATCTTAAAGCTACACGCAAAGCTGCACAAGTCTCTTTGATCCCAGTCTTTCTGTACTTCAGATATAAAGGAAGCTTCATCTTCTGAGCAGGTAGCTTTGACCAGAGGCTTTGAATTAGACATGACAGAGAACGTGCAGAAAATTTAAGGCAAAATAAAGTTTTCTACAGCTGGACTTGATTAAATAAACTGCATGGCACAGCAAGAAGTGGGGAAGAGGTACTGGATTTGTACTCACATGTATTCCATGTATTGAGTTAGGCAACACACATGGAGGACAGCACAGGTCTGTGCCACTGGAGATGTCTCACCAGGGCAAGGGATTTGGATCACACTCACATAACCAGTTTGGAACTGCTCACCTTTTTAGAGCTTGGTTCACGCACAGATTTAATAAATGCAGAGTATCTCTGAATCATTAGCTAGGTTTTCTCATGCTAACACAGAAGCTAGTTAAATACAGACCAGTAAGCATACTGGTCTGTTATGAGTGTAATGGAACAACCTTGAAATTGTATTCCATTTGCATTTTTTACAATTTTATCATTTCTAACCATAAAAGCTAAAGACAATTTGTATTCTGCTCCTACCAAGATACTGCAGGATTGTGTTAATAAAAAATGAAAGAAACCAATCCCCTCAAGATACTGTCTTTACTTTGTAGTTCTTGACATAGTTCAGTTCAGAACCAATTATGTCATGTCAGTGGAAACAATAAAAGCAATCTAATGGTAAGCCAAATTAACTGAACAAGATTCAAACTTACAGCAACCTCATTTGTAAATTGTACATTAAGGACTTTCAGAACATACTGGCCATTAACCTAAATGATAGAACCTGCTGCAGACAAAATTTAGTCCAGAGATCTTGTGCACTGAATTTCAACCTAGGGAAAATTCTTATAGCCCAGCTTATAAAACCTGGAAAAATATGGTGTGTAACATGGACACCAAAGACCTTTAAAATACCACCAAATCAGGTGCTGTTGTTACATACCATATGTTTAAAATGCAACTGCCCTCCTTTCAGGGCTTTAGCCTTCAGCAGGATGGTCCTGCTTGATATACATACCCTGACTGTAAAGTTCAATAAATCTCTTCTGATACTGTGTGAGCTCAGCTCGGCTGGGTACTTCATCAATCTTGCGTTGTAAAATGGCTATTTCTCTGTTTCTTCGTGCCTGAATAGAAAGTTAGGATGGGAGAAAACAAAGCCTCTTCTTGTTCTCTTCTTAAAATGGATGAAGCCCCCCCAGCAATATTTTGTTATTAAATAATTGATTTTAAAAACAAAAAGCACTGACTGAGGATCATTTTCTTCTTTTTTTTGCAATTGATTTGTGACAGAAACATTTGTTAATATTAGAACAACAAAACAAAGTCTTAGAAGTTACAAGCTAAAACAAACGTCAACAATTCTGAAAGTACACAGAGTTACTCACCAGTAGCAGGCGAATCTTTTGAAGTTTCTCTTTCTCTGCTTTGTATTGCTGTTCTATAATCTTATTTGGCTCCTGGAAGTTGAGAACCCAAAACAATTGTGTATTACAGTAGCATACGAGAGCTGCAGTGCAAAAATGGGCAGATTGGGTTTGGTTTCTGCTTTTCCCTATCTTTGGCACCCACAATAACACCACCATTCATTGTTCGAGGTTTTTTTAATAATTCATGATCTGTCTTAAAAGCTTGACATCATTTACTGTAAACAAGTGCCTTTAGGTAGCTTTTAACTTTTGATATTTTAGTTTTTAAGAGTTATCAGTAGTTTTTGCACTGCTTTGCAACAGTAACTTTAAATGAAGATACAAATCCAAAGATTGTCACTACCCCTTGTCTGAGTGTTTATACTTTGATTCAGTGACAGGGTTAAGAATAAACAAGGCACCTGAACAGAACATCAACCCTCTGACATGTGTTCTAGACTTCCTGCAGTGTGGACTTAAAGGTAACTTTTTCTTGCTAAAAATTTTAAGATTTAGGTTTGGACTTGAATTTTTTCATGCTGTGTTGAGGAGGATCACAGCACCATGGAAGCTGTAATCTGCCTTGTTCCAGAGGCATGAATGCATCAAATGTTTACCCACTGAAAATAAAGTCATTCAAGCTTTTCCTTTTCTGTTCATTCATTATTCATTGCCATCAGTCTGGATGCACCTGTGTTAAAGCCTAACTTCTGACAGCTGCTCACTGCATGCAGTGCACTGAGCCACTGAAAGCTCGTGCTTTCATCCTTCAGATAACCCCACTTCTAAGAAAAAAACAGCCAAAGCAGACATTCTTTCTGAGGAAGACCTGCTTCTGTCAGAGATATGCACAACTCTTAGCACGACACCCAGAGATTCTTCTCTGGTACAACAAAGAAAGAAGTAAAAGGCACAAAAGCATCTATGAGTGGAGCCCCAAGGATTCTGTGAGAATAACAGAGAATGCTGCTGCTGTTTTCAGACTCCTGTATTTCTAGGATTATTAGCCTGAACCATGGCTTTACAGAGCTTTTCAGTTATTCCAGCCGATACTTTAATGCTTACAAGAATATCCCAAAAGTCAGAAGGACTTAAACCAACATTTCAAAACAGAAATTGAAAATAAGAACTTAGACTTTTGCTATTACCTGTTCCTCCCCATTTTCCACTGCTTCAGCTTTCAAATTCTCAATATTTTGTTGTAGTCTCTCCATTTCTTCCTTTAAAACAAACAAAATTGATATTTTTTTAAACTGAGACCTCTTCACTTCACAGGGGAGAGAAGGATCTTGACAACATATCCTTTTACCAAAATTTCAGAGCTGTCTGCTTTTATCAAACACAGGAACAGATTTATTGCTTGCTTGCAAATATACCAGATCCAGCTAAGACAACTAATGAGTGACATGGAAAATGAAACTCAAGAAGCAAAGCAGCATTACAACAGTGTGATATGGGACTGCAGTGTGTGGCACTTGGAGAAATGAATGAACCTGAAGTTCCTTGCAAGGAAGTTTCCAATACAATCCTTTAAAGCTTTCAAAAGGAGTATGTATGGGAAAACAAGGTTCCTGTATTCAGCCTAGGCCTTAGAACACCATTTACTACTTTGCATTCTATCAAATTTCATCCAATATTGTTTGAACAGAAGGAAAGGAAAACACTTCTCTCTGATCCAATCTCTGGGCAGTCCATAAACACAGCAGTAGCAGGACACCAAAGACAGCACTGAAGCAGTAAAACTCAAACATGCTCTGACAACTCCAACAGCTCCACCTCGTTCTTGTCTCTATTGGTGGCTTTCTCCAAAGGTGGGGCCTTGCTGACCCCTCCTCTGTGGCCCCCTCAGGTCACTGCTGGCTGCATTAGGCAGGGAGAGGTGATCCATGGCAGGCTGTGAATAGCACAGATGGGTACAGCCCAACCCCAAACTGACATTTTAGCAGGATGGGAATGGGAGGGAGAGGAGCCACAAGAAGCCACAGCTGTGACCAGCATGAGGCAGGTGCTGTGTCTAGGAACTGCCCTGTGTAAAGGAAGGCCACACCAACTCAGGTGCATTCAATGTAAACCTGGAGTTACCCATACCTGGAGGCTGCAGGTGTGGGATAGATGACAGACAGGAACACACAGCACAACAACAAATCAGTAAAGTGCTTATTTACCAAGTTTTAAATGAACCCTTCTGGGAGACACTGGAACTTACCCTACAATGTGCTTTGAACTCTTGCTCCTGGCTCTTTAGGTTTTCATTCATGGCCACCAGTGCTCGCAGACTCTGTAATATGCTAAATTTGAAAATCCAGTAAACCACATTAGATTTTTAGTTTCTAATTTAAACAGATGGAGAATTAACATATATTAAAACAAGCTTAGTTCTAAAATAAATTTACAATAAAACCTGGGTAAATTAAACCCCCAAATATCACCACTGACATACTAAGGTCAAAATAAAAAAGCAGTATTACACTGAGTATTCTGATGGCTTTGCTATGTTTTAACCTCATTACTGTGGAAGTTTTGAGAGACTCCTATTTAATTTATGTGAGATGAAGGCTTCAAATATGAACAAAACAAATGAAGAAGGCCTCATCTACTTGTCAGATATGTCTAGGGTTCTTCTGCTTTAAACATCTATAATTATTTTGAACTACAGACTGACACTTTTCATTGTGACTGAATCCTATTGTAATATTTCCCTGTCTGTGGAAAGCAAGCCGGAGAATTATTTAATTTTTAAACTTAAGTCATTTGTTTAGGTTGACAAAGCAAGAAACATTGAAAATTTCCTTTATAAAGTGTTATTTTTCAGAATATCAATGGTAACAAGGGAAGAAACTTACCTAGAATCTGCTTGGGATTCTATTGTTTCTAAGGCTGCCAATTCCTTGTCCAGCTTTTCACTGTAACTCTTAACCTAAGGGTTACAATTAATAATAAATTGATAATAAATTGATTAATAATAAATTGACTTTCCCATACCATGAGATCAGTGAGTTCAGCTGGCAAGCACCTTCCTTGCACACAAAGAATTTTCTCAAAGAAGTTTCAGCTACAATCAGCACACAAAAAAACCCAAAGGTTACCTCTGTTAATGTCTTTTTTGCTTCAGTACATTTTGCCTGCAGATCAGCACATTTAGCTTGCAACTGTAATGAAAGAGGAAAAAAAAAAAAAGAGATGGGTGCTATATTCACACTAATTACACCTGTAATGGATAACAGGGAATATTTGAGCTGTTCATAATGGTTGTCTGTCAAACAGCAGGCCAGCACTGTCTTTTCTTGTCAGCTACTCTTGCATTTGATTGCAAGAATTCTGATTGAATATTTAATTAATAACAGCAAACATTTACCACCTGACCTTTGAGGTGTATAAAGCTCCAGAATAAACTACAGCTTTTACAAAAGAGAGGCCAACANGCTATATTCACACTAATTACACCTGTAATGGATAACAGGGAATATTTGAGCTGTTCATAATGGTTGTCTGTCAAACAGCAGGCCTAGCATAACAAGCACTGTCTTTTCTTGTCAGCTACTCTTGCATTTGATTGCAAGAATTCTGATTGAATATTTAATTAATAACAGCAAACATTTACCACCTGACCTTTGAGGTGTATAAAGCTCCAGAATAAACTACAGCTTTTACAAAAGAGAGGCCAACAGAATGGTGACTTATTGGACAGAATCTGTGCTAAATTGCTCAAACTGTTTCAGTCTGGTTGTACTGGCCTAGTTTCACAGCAGGCTAAGAATGAGTCCCATTTTATACTTCTCCAATAAGTCAGGGCAATTCAAGACTTGCACAGAAGCACCATGGCACCAAACCCGAGACATTTCCAAATAACCAAGCTGCTTTATGGTTTTTTTCTGTGTAACTATGGAAAGTCTAATAAGAAGACAGTTAGCAAAATATGTATTATAATCAAATATTAGGTATTTCCCTTGTCAATTTACAGAGGCTAATTTTAGAAAAACATTCTTCTTTAAACTCCTTATGATTTAAGGTATTATTGCAAATACTAACAACAAAAGTGGGACATGGTTTACAGAAGTGGAGCAAAAGTGAACAAACAAAAAATGCACTTGTAGATCAGTTGTACTTCCTTTCATGCTGCTTTAGTTTGCTGTTCACAACACAGTGCTCCACTCTTCACTTTTCATACCTGGATTTATAAAAAGAAAGCTTTTTCATTGTTTTTCATATTTCTTCACCAATAATTCACCAATAAACTCTATTCTAACTAACTGAAAAAAATTTAAATCTGCAGGCCACATGAAAACTGACATGAACTGTTTGCTATGAGAAATCTTGCCAAAATCTACCGCAGTATTGAAGCCAGAACTCCATAAATATTTTTGAAAGGCTGGGTTCTTGACTGTCACTGATTTCAAGAGCTGCTTTTGGCAACTGGTAAATAAAATTCAGCCAGGAAATTTTTACTTTACTAAGGTGATAAAAGGATTATATTTGGCTTACAGCTGTCAGTACATTTCTTCCCTACATGAAAACAGCACTGAGATTGTTATGTACTGAAAACAACCAGCACACAGAATTAAAGGGCCCTCATCTGTTAAAATGGCAAATAGCCTATGACAAATAGCATGGTCCTTCCCAAAATAAAGGCTGAGCTAACTGCCCCCCATGAACACGACCTGTTCTCACAAGCCAAGGGCAATGCAAGCAAGACATTCAGAGAAATCAGTGTTCAGCATGACAAAAACTTTGTGATCAACCACTTTTACCAATGTTTTCTTCTTTACTGCACACACAGTATTTACCTCTTCGAGGAGTTTGGTTTTTTGCAAAATCTGCTTGTTCAGAGATGCCACCTTCCTTCTGTGCTGCTGGGCAGCTCCAAGCCTTTCTGGTCGCTCCTCAGCAGAAAGTTCAGATTGCTGAAAAAACATTAACAACAGCCTTTTGGACCTTACAACATTGCTTTCTGCTTCTTCAGAAGTTCAAAAAATACCAAAGTGGGACACAGCTATGATATTCCTTATCAAGAACTGTGTCCCACTATCCAACAGAATGAATTACTGATTTATCTCACATCAAAATAAGGAAGCAGCTGAACAACAGAATTATATTCCAAAATTTACAAGTATAGTAAGCTAAAAAAGTCAAGTGCCTTGGAACAGATGGAAAATACTACAGTGCAGTAGAAGACAATTTTTTTTTTGCATCAGCATTATAGTTAAACCTGGTAGAGTTCTTAAATGAAAAAAATACAAGCGTGCTAGAAAACACCTTAAGCCGTAGTATTTACTGAACCTGCTGAATCAGAGATGTTCCACACCCCAATAAGTAGCTCCAGAATTTTCAGAAGCCTTGAACAATAGTGTATTTGGATTCTGAAACAGAGGCTTGGATGCATCTTTGAGCTGAATGACAATGACATACTCATTGTGGTAGATGCATTTCCCACTCTGGGGTTTTTTGTGTGTGTGCACGTGTACTATTGAGAGCAGCCTTTGAGAACTACTCAATCCAGCATGCACTGCCAAGAGAGTGCCTCATAAATACATACTGAGGACAGCAATCTGGATCCAGTCCCCTCTTCTCTCTGAGTTGTGAAAGCAAAGCTGACAGAAACAGTCTTTATCAGAAATAACATTTATAATAGAAATCATGTATTTGTAGTAGACAAAAGAATCATTAAAAACCAGTGGTATCTCGATGTCTAAGGGATTATTTGCCTAAAAATTACGTGTACCTTTTGAAAGTCTTCACTTTAATACTTAAATCCATCTGTTTTGGTAATTTGCTTTATGCACTCAGACTTCTTTTTTCACTTAATCCATTTTCCAATATTTCATTAGAAAACCATTTAATTTTCAAGTACTTCAAGTGCTAACTTAAAGCCTGTCAAAGACTTCAATACTAAGTGCTTTTTGAATAATTAGCAAATTTTGACAACTGCTACAATGCATAATCAGCTAAAATGCTACAAGAAGTGTGATATATTCTTCCATCATATTTGCTCCTTGGTTCCACTCTAGGCAGATGGGTAAGCAGCTTAATTTAAAATGAAAATAAGAGGCAAAACCTGTCTTCCTCCTCTCCATTTTTTGTGTTATTCATATTGAAGAGCAGCTTCATGATTTATGTTTCTACATCCACAGTAAGAAAAGACCAATTCTGACAGCTGAACCCCACAATTCACAGGCTTTCTTTCCTTTTGTTAGGAAAGGAAGAAAGGCCTCTAAGCAACACCTGTAACCCTGAACTACTCAACAAATAAACACTCAGTCTTACTTATTCCTTCATTATTTAGTCAAATCACATTCCTTCATCATTTTCTGTATTCCAAAACCTCATCCTTTTCACCACACATTTAGCCTCTTACATGCATAAGATAAAAATAGAGAAAAATGGAAATGCAAGAGAAAGAAACATGAGCTAAACCATTCTGAGACTGATGTTTGCAAAAATAGTAAAAACACATATAATACAGCTTTGGCATTAAAAAAAAGATCATACTTCAAGAAGTGAACTTTACAGCTTCCTTTTCAAAATGGGAAAAAACCATCACTATAATACAGAGGTTTCTGCAGAAAAATTCTGGTCTGCAAATGAGAAAAACAGGGGTGAGCATCATGCAATCAGTGTGGGCTAAGGATCTACTCTGCAGCAACAATGTAGCTTTGAAGTTATTGGGATCTCCGTTCCAATTTGTGGAGAAAAATCCATCTTTCAGCACAAGAAAGAAAGAAAGAAAGAACAAATTATAGAAACCACTTTGCTTTTGACCTTTTTGTTACCTGGTCTCTTACTACACTGAAACAGCAGTTGCCTCATGAACATAGTTTAAGAAGCTTCATTTGAGCACTAATGTCTCTGACTGTTTAAAGATGATCAATTTGCTACTCATTAGTAATTTTCTGCCAGTTTTTTCAGAAGGTGAGGAGTGACACTAAAATCCTTCCTCCAGTTCACTCATCAGGTTAACATGACAGCAGAATGGAGGGGCAAATGCAGAAAACCATAAGCATTGATCTTCTGCAAAAATGCCTCCTGTAAGAAAGGTCCTGGCACTTGGCAACATCAGACCTAGAATCTGGGATGTCAGGTATCTTCACTGGGCTTGTGGAGTCTATTAAGACTCTGGTAGACAAATAAGCACTGCTGTGTTTCTCAGGCTATGTACAGTTACCAGGGGCTAAGACAATTTGAATTATATCCAAACATTGCTGATGCTTCAATAAAACTCTTTGGTAACATCCTTAATTCTTTTCCTGGTGCATGTATTCGTGCACAGAAATTCTATTTCTTTTTTAATCACATGCAATAGATTCGAAAAGTGATCTATTTTTGGTTTGACTTGAATCAGTTCTTACTTTCCAGAGTATTAATCATTCTTCTACTATAATAGTCAAGGTCCTGCTGCCTTCTTTCAGAACAGAAGAAATGTAACATTGAAATACGACCCTTGGGCTTCTGTTCTTCTATCTTTTATAATAAAGAAAGGCCAAGAACTTGCTGTTGAACTATAGGGTTTATCTCCAAAATGGGAAAGCTCCATACCTCAAATGTGTCAACAAAAAGGAAGAAATATGAGAAGACTATTGGACAAGTAAGAGCGACCTATAACTCATATCTGGCAGTGATGTATTGTATGCATTAATTGCTTGAAGAGCCAGATTTTCTTTTCACATTATTGCAAAATACAACCACAGTTGAACACAGTAACTGGAGCAAATACACACATTTAATTGCTTTGACTTCTCAAAGCAAAAAAGGTTTGGGTTTGATGAGATGAGATTCAAAACTCAAGATCCAGGGCCTAACTGAGAACTGGAGTCCAGTGGAAGCATCTGGAAATCTGAGTGAAGGAAGCCTAGATTTTTCTCTGAGCAGGCCCACAGAACTGTATTTCTGTGATTAACACTTTAGGCCTCTAGTTTGAATAGATACAACACAGGCCCTTCATCATTCATTGAAGCATTTAGGCAGGTGCTTAAAGCCAAATTAGTCATGAATGCAATTCAGGGATATGAACTATCACACCAAAAGCCAGTGTATGTTTTAAGTCTCTTTCAACTGCTTTCCTGTACTCTGGCTGTGCTGCTGCCCACAGCATGTATTAAAAAGTGTGTTTCAAGAGATTCATGGCAATGAAGTTGGCAGCTTCAAGCCTAAACTAACAAACTATCAAACACCACGTGGTTAAACCCACTCGGGTGACACACTTACCTTCTCAGCGTATTCAGACACGATTTGCTTGATCTCATCTGACTGGAGTCCAACAATCTGGCCAACTGTGCTTGCTGTCAGTTTGCCCTGCAATTGTATCAAGAAAATGCTTGGAGTTTTGGAACTGCCTGTACTTTTACAGGACAGTTTCCAGTAAGTTCTAATTTTAAACAAAAATTTACAAAATGGGTAAAAATCTCTAATCATAAGAGAAGTCCAGGAAACATTCCACCCCCTAAATCTAATTTTGCTGATAGAAATTTCTCACTTAAATTCTTTTAGCAAACTTTTATTCAGATTTCAGAAACTTAATTTTAATTCTATTCTTTAGACTGAATTTTTTATTTGCAGTAATAAAAATCTAGGCATGCACACAAGTGCAGGAATTCACCTTGAAACTCCATGCATGTATAAAAACAGTTTTCAAACACAACTGAATTCTACAATGGATTTCAGTAGAAAGCATGTCAATCACCTCTGAGACTAGACTAATTATTAACTTTTCTTTTCTGACTCCAGCATAAACACAATGTTTAACAACGGAATTTATTCCCAGTCCTTTCACCAGAGAAATCCAGAGAACAGACCACAAATTCCATTATATCATTAAACACAACTAATTAAGAAGATACATATCCAATATTTTCAGTGTCTTAGACTAATAGTGTTTATTTATAAGTGCTTTAAAAAGCACCTGAAAGGCATACAATTTTCCTGCACTCTCCCCAGTAATCCTCTGAATAACTTCACAAGATGAGTAAAGTAAGATAGTGCATCTTGGGTAGCTCTAGAGTGATGCCTTTCCCCTGAAATCCTCCTAGAAATCATTTGAAAGAGGCACTTATTTATACTGTTGTTGTTGTTATTTCAAGGCAAATGATGAAGTAATTAGCCTTGTAAAATTTACTGTCTTCCTAATTCAACCATTTTTTATGCACTCTCCTTATGAAAATTTAAACGCAGTCATTCCAAGAATTCAGACCTGAATCAGCAGTCTGATTTTAGGAATAATTACCACAATCAACCATAATTTAAACAAAGCTGTATCAGTTTTAAATGCTACTGACCTCTTCTGTTGCCATTGCAGCCATTCCAGTCATCAGAGTTTTAATGCGAAGCTAGAGCAAAATATGAAGAATTATATATAACAATTTAACCTCTATTATTTAGCTTTTTTTCTGCCAGGGACATATAATTAGTATCATATAACGAGTATTTTAAAACATTAAATGGGGCACTAAGGCTGTGAAAGTTAAAGAGGAGGTTGCTAATTCTAGCAAATTTAAGGAAAATTTCTTGTAACAGTATACATTCACTCGGATTATTCAGCTCCCACTGCAAACCAAAAATCAATCTTTTAAAAAATGCTTGAATTCCAAAACAAAAATTCAATTTTTGAGTATAAATCATCAATAAACATTAATTCTGTGCATCCATTTCAGGCTCCATGTTCTTCTGTGGGAAGCAATTGTCACTTTGACTAACCATGGAAATTTTCCTTCTTTTGGAGAACAACTAGGCAGTGAAAATTGCTGCTCTGTCCCCAAGTTAGTAACTTCCATGCCTGCTGTGTCTGAGGCTCACCTCTTCAGCAGCCTGAAGGTCATCTTCATCACAAGGCTCAGCCTTCCCTGCTGCTGCAAGCCCTGGAGGTAGCACCACTTTTTTATCTTCAGCCTTTTAAAGAAAAATTAAGACATTATTGTACCTAGTTCCAATATCCTGAAGTGTTAAATAAGACATCAAAGAGAAAACTGGAATGTAGCTGTTCTGTTTATATGAATACATTTCAGCTGCTGGAACACCCTCACACTCCAAATCATGCCAACTGAAATGCAAGCCTCCCTGATTTCTCACAAGTATTCCAACTGTCCCAGCTGTGTCTCTGGTTTCCTATGGACTCATCTAATTCAAACATTCCTTATTCCACAGCCTTCTGAGGGCAACCAATCTCAGGAGACAACCCAGAATATGATGCCTACTACACAGGACAAGACTGAATTTTTTTTTTTTTACATAAATCATTTTTGCAACTTAGTATTGGTGTAACAAATATACAACATAAAAACTGCAAACCTGCCTGGTTCAGTTAAAAGAATTTGTACCAGTGAAGTAAAGAGAACTGGGGACAGCCAGACTCCATTTCTAGGTCACTCTACTGCACCACTGACATATTTCACTGTCCATTTCTGCCTTACTGGAGACTCAGCTTCCAAAATAATGATGAACATCTAACATACAATGTCCCAAAGGCAACAGAATTTTTGAAGAAACAAAATGAACTCTATAAAAATGCCTAGTGGTTACTCTGAGGGGAAAAGAAGCATGCCTAGATTGGGAAATATCTCCAATTATAAAAAATTAAATGTGACATTTGTATGTGAAATATTGAGGGAATGAAGAAGGGCAACTTTAATCTACTCAGTGTATTGTTTGGGTCCATGATGTGTTTAATGCATTATCTTCATTATCTCTGTCTGTAATAAAAACTTGTAGCCAAATCAATATCTGCACTGAAATAATAAAACTGCAGGTACCCTGCATTTTATGGACATTTTAAGATTCCAAAATCAACAAAAGCACAGCAAGGATGCTACTTTTCAAGAAGGACAATGATTTATTTATGTCATGGTATCAGGTTTCTCTATCACATTAAACAAACTGTTTTGTAATAAATGTCTACAATATTTCTTACCAAGCTGAATGGTTCTTTAAAAAGAAAAACCCTTTAATGATCACATTATGGGACACTCAGTTAAAAGATACTCACTAAACAGACAAGATATGTCATTACCTAACAGTAAAAATCAAACTAAAACAAACACAACACCCAAACCCTCTTTCTTTTAAGCAAAAAAAAGCTTGCAAAATGTGATGTGTGAGCAGAGATGAAGGAAAGCCTTTAGAAAGGGTAATCAAGTCCACCTCTCATAGCATGCAGATTTTTAGTTCCACTTAGCCATTTTTAAGATCTGTTAATAATACAAATTATAGCTGTCTATTCTGCTGTATTCTTTTAAGATTTAACAGTAACCAACACTTCAACAATGCAGTTCTTCCCACAATTTGAGTATTTTTAATTAGTATATTCTTTACCTGTTCTGTTTTTCCTGCTTGTCGGCTAAATCCATATCTCCTAAAAGAACAATAGTAACATGAAGGAAAAATACTGCTGTTTATGACTTTCACAAATACATTAAGCTTCTATCAATTTTCAACATAAGATATGCACCAAGAGCCAGGATCAAATTCGTTTTGCAACGTTTCAAGGAAACTAAACAAGCAGGTACTGGAGCATATTTACAGAATGGTTTCAGATCTATCCACTCCTTCCATCATGATTTGCAAATCTTGACTTCCCATGAAGTACTGTCATGTAAAGCTCATGAAAGGAAAAAGCAATGCCCTCTTCCCATTTGAAAGTAAATCCTGAGCTATTACACTACAATCCATGTTACTGTTAAAAGGAAAGTACTCAAAACAGTGAGACAAAAAAATCAAAAAATCTATGGCTTTGGGTGAAAAGAAGCCCTAGAAGATATAAAATGGAATTCAGATGTCATCTGCACTCATTAAGAGCTCAGACAGCAGACAAGATGTCCTTACCACTAAACTGTGAAAAGAAAACTGGAAATAGAAACCAGAAATAGAAGCTCTGTAACTTCATTTTTATGTGTTTGGAGAGCTCTCAGTAAACCAGAGGGACTTTCAGAGATAATGGAAAAGTGAAAGCCTTGGTAACCTTGTCTCTGAATGAAAGTTTGCTGGAAAGTAGAATACACAACACTCAACCACGATTCAGCCTCTTGATGCAGCAAGCACATGAGAACTAGAAAAAGAAGCAATAGCAACTGCAGCTCCTTTTTCAGTGGATTGCTGGTAAAAAACTGATATTGATTGACACACACTACCTGGAAGGATCATGATTTTAAGCCATTTTTACAAAATAAAAAGTATGTTAAAAAAACATACGCTACTGGGAGCATAAAACCCGAACCTGATCTGCCATTGTACAAATATGGTTCACACATATGAGGGCTGTCCCGTCCCCAGAGGATTTACAGGGCAAGTAAACAAAATCTGAAACTAAACAGGAGTAAGTCTGAAGTAGTTCAGTTCTGAAGTGGTAGGAAAAAAACCCTACCACAACCCAAATTTTTTATGTAATGCTTGTAATACACACTATAAACCCCAGAGAGGGCTAAATGAAGCCTTTCACCTGCCATATTCCAGAAGTGTAGCATGAACCTTTGATTCCTCATCCAGCAGTTCCTCAGCTCCTGTCTGACGTTTGTATTTTCTCTGGGGTTTGTAAACCTCCTGCAAGACAGTGAATGAGTTCAGAGCTTATTAAAATAGTTTTCTAAAAAAAATGATGAACTGTTATCTAGAGTAATATATACCCTGTTTGCTTTCCGACTCAATATACTTAGCCAAATAAACATCCTTCACTTTCTCTCTTTGGAATTACATTATAAAATCTTACTGAATTAATTTCTAAGCAATTTGCTATAGAAATTGTCTACATTAAGAAAAATTATAAATGAGTATTTAAAATGAAACAATGTCTCAACCATCTCCTCTGTCATGTTTGAAAGAAGACTAAAAAGTAACACACTCAACAGCTATTAAAATGATTTGGCTAATGTCATGTCTAGAAATATTACCTCCTTTGTGAGTAATTCTATTTTTAATTCTAATTAGTTAATTAAATGCAGTTATTATTTATTCAATGATCACAGGTTACAAGAGAATTAAAGCAGATTTCATTATAATTTAAGGAACAAAAATGCCTCAAGAAGTTTGGTAGTAAAATAACTTCAATCTCCTGCTATCCCAGTGTAATCCAATAGCTGGACAACAGCTCATCAAACAAAACAGGGATTCAAAAGCAGTATTTTGTACTGATAAAGCTGCTTCCAATTTAAAAACAAAAGGAAGGACATTTCTTGCTTGATCTGGTTTTTTGTACCACACAAACTATTACTTACACCAAACAATTACTGCACCATAACACTGCTGAAATGGCTTTCCACCTTTTCCAAAGATGTAATCCCAAAGTGGATATTTCAAACAAAGGAAAATTGACAATATTCCTTGGCAAGCTTCTCCTGAATTTGTCTGTTGCCCTTTACAATTTTTACGTAATTCCTGATCTTAATTTCTGTCATCTTTGCTTGCAGCTATTCAATCTTGCTACATTTTTGTCTGTCACATTAAAAAGCTTTTTTATGACCAAGGATCTCCCCATCAAATGTACTTTCACATCTACAGAAAGGTAAGGTAAGTCATAAAAATAATTACAGCTTTTATGATGACATTCTATTTTATACCTGTGCTATACCATAAACATTAGTCTTGGCATCAGGTAATTGAGTAGTTGAACAAAACCACTGCAAGATAACCTCAATTCACCAGCCAGTCACCCTTCAGTAGCAGTAGCCCTTATTCCAGTGACCATCACTGATATTTAACATTCCCTTTTCCAACCTCTACATCTGATCATCACCATGAATCTTAGTGTACTGCCCCCTTGAGAAAAAAGGGTAGGTCCTTGGATGAGTTATAATAATGAATTCACACAACAGACTGATCTTTCACAATTGCTGGTCCTCTTTTAGGAGAGTGGATTTCTTCCAATTCCAATTCACAGCGATTTAAAGGTGACCTGCAAAGAACCTTCATCTAAGCACCACCTTCTCCTCCTTCCAGCTCCTGTGATAGAGAGGAAAGCTTGTGCACATTCAACCTCAAAAATTCACTCTGTGTGTTCTTCTAGACTGCACTTATGCCTTAAGAGAGCCCATGGACTCATCTTTCATTAAGGAGATCAGGTGCCAGCTGTAGAAGACATGATCCTGACAGAGCTCATCTATTTAAGGAAAAGGTGTTTGAGTAATGATACCCTGAGCAATAATGAACAAATGTAAAAACTTTATGCACCTATAAACTAGAGATCTGTGGGCCGTGTAGAAGACAGAATACAAATTAATACAACACAAACACTAAGCCCTGCAAACACTTCTAGTTCTCTCAGGAACCAAAGGAAACCCTTTGATTAACTCTGTTAATCAAATATCTTCTTTATTTTTTTTAAATTACACTGAAAATTTTAGGTACTTGTGTCCCATAACAGCATTGTGATTATTTTGTTTCTGCCTCTTCAGTGACAAGGTCAAGATCAGCCACTTGGATACAGAAACTTTACCGCTATTTAAAGACAGAGCAGGTAAAGGGCACACTTGAAATATCAGGACAATTATTCTGAAAATTGAAAATAAGCAGAAGCCCAATGAGTTTCAAGTGCTATTTGATAGAACACACATTTGGACTTTGCTTTCTCACACAGGTTTGCATTGTCTCACAGTTTAAAGGGCTTTACAGGTGCATAAATGATGCAATGATACCTATGTTCAGGGAGAGTTAACTTGTAAAACAGAAAACATGTCTCACTGAAAAGGCAAGCATTTCTAGTTGGAGTAAAAGACTCATTGTAAGTCTGATAATAATTAAAAAACCTAATCAAACCATGGGGAACAGCACTTTAGAGACTGTAACTGAAATTTCCAAAGCAGGGGCAATTATTCAAACAAATTAACAAAAGAGTTACCTTGGTCATCACCTGGAGACTTTCATTGCAATGCTATTCTATAAGCACATGTTGTAATTCCACCACATATATCGGGCTCAGCAGCACTCAAGTCATTCGCACAGAAAAAACAACAACCACCTCCCTCCAAAACCTGACAAAAGAGTAAGGTGTCTTGTCTGGCCCATTACACAACCTCTCATATGGGGCTCCTTACCCCAGCACTGAGCACCTCCATCTGTGCATGAGGAGCTCAGGGTGCCTGCCTAGAGCTGTCTGAAAAAACACTGATTTTCTCAGGAGAGCAAGGTTTCACCAGCTATTGAAGAGCCTTGGCAATGTCCCACTCAAAGCAAACCCAGATTTCTCCTCTCTTGTCAAATTCCAGCCTGGAATTTATCAAAATGGTCCAAAAAACCCTCCAAAACCAGTAGTGAACTACTGTGAGTCAGAAATGGTGAACTGATGGTCCCAAGCAAAGAAGGAAATTAGAAAGCAAGGACAGTGGCCAGCCAGCCAGCTGAATTCATGTGTGAGAGAGCCTAGGTATTTTATGTGCCACTCTGTAGCTTTCATGAACAAGCTTCCGAAAAATATAGACAAACAGTTTATCCAAGAGTTAGAAGATTTGCATGTGAGGAGGGAGAACACAGGTGAGACCACCTTTCCCAACCAACATCTGCTACTTGTAGAAAACCTTTCTGAAGTAGGGTGTGTATTTTCACTGCTAATTACAAGAAGTAAAAAAGTCAAGTTCTGAAATGCAGATAATTGAGAACATCACCATTTTAACTAATTTCAAGACAAACAGCACAACTTCTGATAGCTTCAAACACACATTTATGTCTGCTGAGGATTTAATAGTCTGTAGGCTGCCCTATGACTTCTGTCTGATAATGTGGGATTCCACAGTGCAGGCAGTGGATATGGTTTATCTCCTCATACAGTGCACACCTATCAATCTGATATACTGGCATTCAAGACCTGTTCTAACAATAAAGATTAACATGCAACTTAACTTGGATCTTCTCATGAGAAAACCCAGGACTGGCTGCTTAAAACAGAATTAACCACCTCCATTTCTTTACTAAAACCACTCACTTGACCATAAAAAAATAAATCTACCATACTTACAAAGATATCAGTAACTGTTTTGATCACCTTCTCTTTTCTTTGCATGAATTCTTCATCCTGAAAGACATTAGTGGAGGTAATTAACAATATCAGGAATGGAGATTAAATCTCAAACATTCTAAGGATTCTGTGAAACAAAGCTGTCAAATAGTTTGAGTTTCCCAGTGATTTGGTGAAATGTTAGTGATTTTCTGTCACAGAGAAAGGTACTTTCTTCTGCCTTCAGATGGGAGATAGGTCATTGAAACTGTCCAGATCAGCAGCCCTTCCTGCTCTCTGCTTAGGCAGTACCTGACACAAATGCAATCTCAGCCCACTACTGGGATCTCCAGTCTTTACTACAGTATTAAGAAATGAAGCTGGGATAGACTTAAGTAGAAAAGAGAAGTTTCCTCTACTGATATTTTAGTTTCTAAGCATTAAAGATGATAATTTAAAAAAAAAAACCAAACAAAATCAAAACCACCCCAAGTTAATAAAATCTGTCTATCCCAGCATTAGGGACATCTACCTTTAATCCTGTTACTAAGATACCAGACTCAGGTTACAGGTGTTAAACATGGAATTGCCTTGTGATCTGTGTGAATAGACCTGATGGCTTTGCACTACAGGCACACATCCAAGCTCGTTCAATCTCTGCTCCTCCACCAAGAAAACCTCATTTCATTGCTGAAGAACAGTTCCATTTTTGAATGATTTTTTTTTCACAAATCTAGTTTTCAAGAACAAATTCTGGGGTTTGGATACAGGGAGACAAGAGCTGCCTCTCAGCAATCTGAAAGAAACCCCAAATTATAGAGCATTAACAGTATATTAACTCTCAATTAGCTGCATCAGCTTCTCCACAGCATGCTGGGTGTTTCTGAACAGCCAGAATGACAAAAAAATACCAAATATTGCAGAAAAACTAAGTCAATCATTAAGCAAAATCTACAAAATTTCTCTCACAATAATGCTTCAGGTTTTTTCCCAGATTAATTTGTAGGAGATTCCTTTAGAACTCATTCATAAAATGATTGCAAAAGCTGCTCTGGTAAAGTGTGCTGATTTCAGAGCTGTCAGGCTGGTACTGCAACTGAACATCTGACATATGATAACAGAAATAAGAACTGTTATGATCTTACCTCTGGCAGCCTGTGAGTTTTTTGAAACTGTGATATAGAGTAAGAACGGACATAATCTCCCATTTCTTCCCTTGTTTCTATTGCACGTTTCACCAGCCACTGAAAAAAAAGAATTTTATCAGCTGAGAACAGAAGAATAATAGCAGCAAACACCAAACTACTGCGTAATTTTTACATACTTGATAAAAGCTAAAAGCACATTTTAAGCACAGAAACAAGAACATGTGATTCCTTTGTGAACATGGCAACTCTTTGGTCTAATCTTAACCAAATGTGTCGGCATTTGCTACTTTATAAAATTCACATTTCTTCTTCTGTGCATATGTTTCTTCCATGAAATTCTCCTACTGTAGATCACTCACTGGTTTAAAAAACTACAGCTCCACCATGAAAAGATGTAACTTCAAGCCTATGAAGTGTTCATGAAGAACCACATGACTGTGCAAGAAAAAAGACTTCTTCTGACATTTATAAGACCACACAAAAAGCCACAAAATATTGAAGTACATTTTAAACAGTGTTGGAGAAGATAAATCTTGCAGGCTGTTGACAGCCTGTGCAGGAGGTCACAGAAGAGATGAGATCAATTGGGGGATCCAAGTTTGAACCAGCAACTGTTTCCTGTGCTATAACCATGAACCCCTGGAAAGGGAGGGGAACATGATGACAAGAGATGAAAATGCAGACTATTAATTACCAAGCATATCTCATCACAAGACTGTGTACATACTTTTGCCTGTGATCATATGCAGAACTTATTAGGAAGAACAATGACATTTCTGCCCAATGGAGTATTTGTTGGACCTTTTTTTTAGATTATTCTTTTTTAAGTTCTGCTACAGTTTATGGCAGTAAGCCAACTCAGCCTAATTTCTTCCTGTAGGGAAGGATCCATCTAAATTCTTGCACAGTGCAAGAGCTAATGCCAAGAGCAATGGACACAATGCCAGGCTTAAGAGCCAGGTTTTGTATTATTTGGGAACTGATTTGAGATTTACAGATAGCAAGTGGAATCTTGAGTTTAACAGGGCATTGAATAAAGTACCATTATCAAATACATAATTCCTACATGGTGTAGTCAGAGTTTTATATTTTGCATGGTCTTTTTCAGAACACAGTATACTGGTGACACCAACAAGTTTTCTTAGAAGTCTGTCTTGGTTGGGATAAAATGAGGAACCTGCAGTATGTGGAACAGGCAGAACTTCACAGGGACCTGACAGAAAGCCACAACTTTTAAACAGATCCTCTACATACCAAAAACTAAGCCTATCAAAAAAGAACTTCGTCACCAAGTACAGGTCAGTTCTATCACCTATACCCAGCTACAAACACTGACAATCACTGCTCTCAGAGAAACCCAGAAGTACATTTCCTCCCTGTTTAGAATTCATATTTCTCCTTTCCAGAGGTAATATCCCAAACCAGGATTTTGATACACTAGGTGAGAGAAAAGGCCACCTAGTGCTATAGTTTTTACAGCAGGAGGAATATATTTCCTGTGAAAGATGCCTTGTGTTTGATAAATGTAACCATTCATTGCCATCAAGTGACCAGGGCAAGAAACTCACTTGGGTTGAATTTTACTTTTTTTTTCTGTGTAGGAAATAAGAGCTCAGAAGCAAAAATTCACATTAGCAAGGTACAAACTTCCCACCTTAGGCAGCATCACCATAGCTTGAAGGCTGTGTAAGAGTAGCACACACCACAGAATGTTTTGTGGGGAGTGTAGTTAAGTGGGGTTTTCCACAGGAGCCTCCTACTAGAAGATAACAGGAAAAAGCACCAGAAGTTTTCCCCACTTCTTAAGAGACTGAAATTTAGATTCAATTCTTACTTGCTAAATTCCTTCACAGGCATGAGGTAAGGAGATATTTAATGAAAAAGAAGCTTGCTTAACAGTCTTCATTTTCCCTATCTGTCAAAGACACATTTCTGTGTGTAGATGAAAGGAAAATCAAAAAACGGTAACAACATGCCAAGGATTCTCAAAATACCACATGCAACTGGAACACATCAAGTGTTAGCTTAAATCCTAGACTTGAGAACGATGCACAGAGTGAGTTAGTGGTGCTCAACAAATACACAGTAAGAGGATCACTTGTCAGAGCCCAGTTTTTAAGTGATACAAAATAAGGATGAATTATGCTTAAAGAAATGACCTCAGTGGCTTTTGCCTTATTCATATCCTTCTGATTCAAAGTCTATCTGCATAACTTACTCCATAAGCTTAAACACAGACTGTAAGGCATTTGTTCTATTTCCTAGTCTGGCAAAGAAGACTATCAGATTCCACAAGAAGATTAAACTTCAGTAAGCAGCCATTCTACAATAGGCATAATCTGACTCCATTGCAAAGACTTGAAAGTTTATTTTGTTTACTTTCTAAATTTGGATCAAACAATACTTAAAAAGTCTATCATCCATAATGTCACTTCATTCTTTAACAATATTAATTCAAACTACTTCTCTGTGATTATTTATTGCAAAAATGAATAAAAAGCCAAACAATAATCCAAAACTTTGTTGTATTTTTTATGCAAGTTTTATGGCTTTTTTTCAGCAAAGTATCAATACAGCATGAAATTATTACCTGTACAACAGGAAATATATGAATGAAATCCAGTCCCTGGATCTGATGTGGTTCCAAACGATGTGGGCACTTCATTTTTGGTAATACTGACACAATTTTTTCAGTTAAGGCACTATTCCAAAACAACAACAAAAAAAAGACAGATGTATATATGCTACACTTTTATTTTGTAAATTACAAATTATTTTTGCAAACACAGTAGTTCAAAGATTCCCTCTAGTGACTTCCACTATATATACTGAAAAAGCAATCAACCTCATTTACAAAACAGCTTTTACAGGTACTATTTATACCATCAGTCCGTGAAGAGGTGATTAAGTCCCACTTACAGGCTCCTACCTTGGAAATTCATTTAACTATTACAGAAAATTTCAAGATCTGCATGTCTGGACAGATGAAATACCCATATAAGATACACCCACAAACACCTTTGCATGTTCTAATGTACACCCAAAATGAAGAGACAGTAGCTTTAAGAATAGTTACATTAAGTAAGAGATGTGCACTCCAAGGAAGTCCAGAATCAAATGTAAGGACTTAAAACTTTATTTACCAGAAAATACCAAAATATATCTTGATTTTACTCCTTAAACTTTATAAATTTAAATATATACTGCACTTAAAAGCTAAATACACAGTACACTTCACATACTTTTCAAGTGATTAAAACTGAATCTGCTGGCAGCAGTCTCATTCTAGAGCTCAGTAAGAGCTGGTTAAGTGAAAGGATTATGCTGTCACAAGGGATCCAATTGCGAGAAATTCATTCTGTTTCCACTGAATACCTAATTTTAGGGTAAGAATTTTTTTTGCTGTCAATGTCATCAAGTACATTTTTAAAGCAAGTGTCACCACTGAGGATGAAAACTCTACTAGGAAAACCAAAGCTATTTCCCCATGAAGGAAAAAAAATTAACTGGTCCAGTATTGACCTCAATGATATTCAGTACTGTCCAAATGGACAACTAAGATTCTGGAAGAAAACAGGGGATCAAAAGATATGAGACAGTGACCAAAATCTGGAAATAGAGCCTGAAATGTTTCACCTCCTAAAGGGCAGTGAAGCACAATCAAAGCAAATGCAATTAAAACAAAAGCTATTTATCCAATAGATGCAAGATCCTCTCCTAATATATGTTTCCATGTTTATTTCAGCCCAGCAGTTAAATAACAGGACACCATCACAATGCCTTTGGAAAAACACTGAGAAAACAGTTTAACTTTTCCTTGTCTTGAGAACACCACTGAAGCCCTGAGCCTCTACCAACACAAACATTACACGGACATCAAAACAGACTATGCTTGTGTGATCCTAAACACTTTAGATTTACAAATAAATCATTGTTGCTGTTCTGGGAGAGGAGCCTGGTTTTTGTTTTGCCAGTTTTGCATCCAGTCAGCTGGAAAGATAACAGAACATTTTGAGAACAACTTAACTATTTCCTACCCTGTTCTTAAAGATACCAAAGATAAAAAACTACCATCACCATCTTCATTCCTAGTCTCTACTTAATTCTTTGCATTCAGCAATGCTTTATGTAGTTAGTTCTGATGATTTGAGTGTCTCCAAATGTAATTGCCATACCCAAAAATATTTATTTTGAAAAGTCTTGCCAATGCTCTATGACTTTCAAGAAAACACAGAAAATGTTCTTTTTAACTACACTGAGTAAATAAGTCTCTTCATGTCACTGTAATTTGTCAGGCTAATCTTATTTCCTGCAAATTTTATTTATGGCTCTTTTATCTCAGATACACATAAAGAAATAATGGAACTTAGAATGTATTCCCTTTCCCAGAATAAATAATGTCTATAACCTCCCTGGAACAGGGAGGCCGGCTTATGAGCAAATTCCATGCATAAGAAATGAATCAAAACAAAATGTTCTCATTGGGTCACCCCCAGGAAGGAAATCCTCCTCCTCAGTATGGGGCAAGTAACTATTTTGGCAACACTGACATGCTTTAAATTCTGTTTGCTAATGCCTACAATTCCAACCCAGAACCATAAAAGGGAGTTAGGGGTTATTTACACAGCAGAACTGCAGACACAGAGAATTCAGGGAAGGTCTTCTAATGTTGCACTCCAGCTTCCAGCAGCGTGGTCTCCCTCTGCCCTTTACTTTGGACTCTGCATCATCCCCTTGTGCCAGCACAAGCATCTGTGCAGCTGCACAGAGAACTCCATCCAGGAATTCATTCACGTTAAAACTAGGTTCTTTTTTTTTTTCTTTTGTGTTTTTCTGGGGTTTTTGGTTGGTTTTTTTTTTTGGTAGGTTTTAACCTGGATCAGTTCCCAATTCACTTCAGTGTTGTGCCACATAAATGCTTTCAGTGCTTAGTAGGGATATAGGAACATGGCAGCCCAGTGGGAATAGCCCTGCCTTTTTTGCAATAAGCTTCTTTGGGGTTTTAGAATTTGTGAAATTACAGTCTGAGAAACCCAGAAACCTGTGCAATGTTTTCCAAACAGGCAGTCCTCAAAAGCAGGAAATTTTAACTAAATTTTTCTTTCTTAAAAACACAGCAGGTAACTTCCCCCTCCCCACCCACTTTTTATTTTCTAAGAAGAAGAAGAAAAATCCCCCACTTGCCATTTAATCAACTTACATTTTTTGACCAATAGTAGAGTTTTCCTGAAATAATAAATCCACATCGATATCAAAGCTGCAGGTAGTGATACACCACGTCATGCCTCCCACCACCTGGCAAAGGAGCAACAGCATGGTCAGGACCACTGTAAACTGAAGAGGTAAACCCAAATACATCTTCGAGGTTTTATTTATTTTAGAAACTACATCTCAGTAATCTCTCCATCCTCACTATCCTGTCTGCTCTAAGACAGACTGAAATAGATAACATAACCATACCAACTTCATACAATACTACACACAATACACGTGTACAAGAAGAAAGAAACCAACCCAGCAGTTACTGACAATCTAAATTCCTCTCTTAGCTTTATATATTAGTTTTGAAACAGCTCTCAGATTGGAAAAAGAAAACCAACCAACCAACCAAAAAAAAAAAAAAACAAAAAAAAACCACCAATGGATAAAACACAACATTACATTAAATGTCATAACCTCTAAAAAGTGACCATATCAAAATTTTATCAGGATCATAATTACTGCAATCATATATTTACCATTTTATATACATATCTGCTACTCCTATTTCTTGCTTGCTGACACACGCAACACAAAGTGCTAGACTCAGTATCAGCACAGCAATGGAAATCCCTGGCTCTGCCAAAATCTCTATTCCAGGCCCTATTCTGACATGGGCATATTTAAACTCCTGAGCCATTTCATCAACTTTACATAAATATTTAAAGACAACCTTACATAAACATGTGCAAGATAACCTAAATGTATGCAAAGGTAAAGAAGAGAAAAAGGGATTAAAATGTTGAGTAACTTGCCAACATCATGCAGCAAATTAGGAACCTTGGTTTCCAGCAAGGTTTCTGACACATTTCCCCCCTCACACTCACTCCCTCTGGAACTGTTAACCTACATATCCCTTTTGCATTAGCAGTGTGATCATTTTCAGCAGCAATGCTCATTTCGGTGAGGTTGGGCACTGTCATGAAATGGAAATTTTGCAATTGTATTTAAGTATGTATAAGTGATTTCTACACATAAAGGCAACAAGGTTATATCCTAAGGCAGTCTCCTTGCAACTACTCTGTCTGTGAGCACAGACTCCTGAGTGGATACTGTTAGCAATACCAAGGAGTTTGAATAAAATAAAATTGCATTGCAAAGTGAGGCTGTGCTATAATCAAAGAGAGAGCAGAAAACAAGAATCCATTTCTATGTTTTCAAACCTTGGTTTCAGAATTTCTCACAGAGTCAGCACTAAAGCAATTCAGAAATCTCTTTTCAACCTGAACTTTGCTCACTGTCAGTTTCACACATTTCCTGTCTAGGACAATGAAAGGTTAACAAATATGACATTCTAAAGATATGTAAAAACAGCCCCAAAATAATCTCACCAGACTAACTGTTCCATTCTTACACAGCCACTTCCTCATTTCTCATCAATGTTGTTTTTAAAATTACCACACTATCTCCGTATCCAAAGACTAGCTATTCTAACTGCTGTTGGTAGAGAGAGGAAAATTCCCTGGACACAACTCTAGCACAGGCCATAACACCCACAAAAAAGCAGACAGTAGTTAGTTTGCATCCAACTGTCTCCTCTAAAACAGGCTGTGCTGCAAAAAATAGTCTTGCAAGACTGAGGAGGTCCTGTCTGCCTGAAACTAGGTCATTTGCAGAATTATTCACACAGGGAAGCCTCGTATGTTGTAAATGTCTTTTATAAAGTCACCCAGAACGGCTAAGCAAATTGGCAAAACATATAAGCCTCTTACACTTAAAAAAAGGGGTTTAAAAATGTTGTAGTGGCCTCACCTTGTCAAAGGGTGATAACCCCTTGATTCTTGCTCGAAAATACCCAGCAGCCACCAACAGCTCCAAAATTTCAGTCAACTTAATGTTTTGTTCCTCATCTTCTCTTGTTTCAACCTGGCAAACAAACAACACAATAGTAATTCAGCTTTTCTCATTCATTTGAAGAATGAATGTTTTCCAAACCTAACCTTGGCACAGCCCACATATGAGGGAAAACCTCCCTTTCGTTAGCAGCTTGGTTGTTAATCTGAAAGCCATTAAAGAAACAGATAACACATATCTACATGGATTTAACATCACATATGTTCACCCAGTGAAATACTTCAATCTGCTCTTGCTGTTTAAACTCCGGGTCCACTGCTTGCCTACAGCTAGTGAGATTGTCCTATTGCCATAAGCCAGTTAATTTATTCTGCATTTCACACATCTCTTTCAATTTCAGGGTTCATAAAATCACACACCTCAATTTAACCTCTATCCCAGCTGAAACCAGGACACGGTTCTATAATCTTTCTACAAAAACTGGAGGAGACATTCACATGGAATTCCACTTTTTGGGCAACGCAATTTCAAAGCACAACAGTAACAAAAGTAAACTGTGATGGGCAGCGCAGACAGCCTCAGTGCTCCGAAGCCTCACCAGCACAGCCAGCCCGTCCCAGTGCTTTTGTCCCCACCTCACAGCACGAAACCCCACAGCTCCGGGGATACACATCATTTCCTAGAGGCACAGGGCTCCCGAACACCTCGGCCCTAGGCCGGAGAGACGGTAACGGGGCTCCAGGTCTCCCCCGAGGGGCTGCAGGGACCCACCTGCGCACCCTTCCCACCTCCAATCCTCTGGGCACCCTCCTCCTCTCCGCTCCCTCCCACAGGGACCCGGCGAGCCCGGCTTTCAGAGGGGGCACGGGGAGGCGGTGGTGCACCGAAGGTGACCCGCACAGCGCTGCCGGCAGCCCCGCAGGCCTCCCCGCGCCCTCCGCACCCAGCCCGCTGAGCAGCACCGACCCCCGCGCTCCCGGCGAGGGCCGGGAACGAGGGGAAGGAGCAGGCGGGGATCCCGGAGACGCCGGTGCAGCGGGGCCGGAGGAACAGCGCCCGCGCCTCGGCAGCGCCCGGGGAACGGGGGGCTGGGAGAGACGCGGCTCCGGTACCTCCTGCGGGGCCTGGCGCTCCTGTCCCCGCGGGACCCCCATCGCCCTCCGCCGCCGGCCGCTCCGCTGTCACGTCCGCTCCCCACCGCCGCAGCGCCCCGGCGAAGGGGTGTTCCCGGCCGGCGGCTGCCGGGTTCCCCCGCCCCCGCTCAATGGTTCGCCCGCACCTTCCTTGCGTACAAGCGCATCCGGGCCGTGCCATTCGCGGCCGAGGGGGTGCGGGCGGCGGCTCATGTGACTGAGTGGCTTCGCGGAGCGCAACGGCCGCGGCCGCGGCCCCGCCCGCGGGCTGCGCCCTTGGGGGCGCCCCCGGGTGCCCCCCGTGCCCGCGGCCCCTCAGAGCGCGGCTCCTCCCCGCGGGCCCCGGGCGCTTCTCCTGCGCGGCGCTGCCCTTCGGCCGCCGCTCTGTTCTTCTTTTTCCTTTTGCAAGGGGTCCTGAGGCCTCCCGCCAGCATGGAGGACGAGTTACTGAATGCTCTGAGACTGGGAGGCGTTCATGCCTGCTGGGCGCTGACACTTCTCATTGCCAGCCGTGTTTCCTTTGGTGACCTAACAGCTGAAATGGGGTTTAATTGTATTTTTTTCCCCACTGCGCACAGGTCACAGAATCACTGAATCAATTAGGTTGGAAAAGTCCTCTGAGATCAGCAGGTCCAACATCGAACACCACCATGTCAGCTGGACCAGGGGACCAAGGGCCATTTCCAGGCTTTCCTTAAACACTTCCAGGGATGGTGACTCCACCACTTCTCTGAGCATTTCATTCCAATATCTAATCATGCTTTCTGTGAAGAAATTTTTGCTAATACCCAACCTAAACCACCCCTGGCACAGCTTCAGGCTGTGTCCTCTCATCCTGTCGCTGGTTGCCTGGGAGAAGAGCCTGACCCCCACCTGGCTGCACCCTCCTGTCAGGGAGTTGTAGCGAGTGAAAAGGTCACCCCTGAGCCTCCTCCAGGCTAAACACCCCCCCCTCTCTCCCTGCCGCCCGTCAGATTTGTACTCCAGTCCCTCACCAAGGGATCCCTGCAGTCTGTGCTGGCTGTGGCTCCCAGCGGTGGGCACACCGTGGGGCCACGTCTGAGCATCCCCTGGGAAGGTGGGAAGGTGGATATGCTGCAGCCTGGCCGCCCGCCCCGGCTTTGGCAGCACCGGGCAGACCCTGCAGAGTGATGGCTGTGCTGGGCTCTGGATGCTGTGCCCAGGCTGGTTGCCAACACACGTTGGGTTCGTGAATAAAATCACGCCAATGCAGAGGGATTTGATGGGCTGAACAGCCTGGTAGCAAACCATGGCAGCATTTCATGGGTAGGATTCTTGTTGGTTATGGCTTCAGAAATACCTGACAGGGGTCTCTTTTCAAGTCTGTCATAGGTGTTCTTTTTCCAGACTCTGCCATACACAGAGTATTAAAAAAATAGTCTTACGCTCAGCTATGGCTGGAAGCATCTCAAGAAGGGGAAGGAACAGGAGTGCAGCGTTCCCATCCTTTGGAAGGCAGCAGAGCATAGATGAACCTGTCCATTCTGACTGCTGCCCTGACAGAGCAATCAGAACAAAAACAACAACAACAATAATATTTAAAAGCAAAAATAGGCCAGACCAGCTCATGCCATGTACTGGTGTAACCACAGGCCACATCTTAATTAGAGCTGCAGAACACTGTTCCCCAGCCCCAGAGGTTAATGTGGTCACCAGAGCAATATGGGCTTTCTGTGTTTTGTCTGCCTTCTCCTCACAGAGAGCTGTACAGCCCTAATTTGATTGCCATGCAGAGGAAGACTGAAGCCATCAAAAAGCAGGGACAAAGAGAAGGATTGAAATAGGAGTGTTAGGAAGGGATGTAGACGACCTTCAGATGCAGCAGCAAGTGCAGGTTGTAACGTATCTGCTGAGAAGAAACACCAATTTAAAATCTTTCTGAGCCATGATATGGTCATAAAATTCCTTTTCAAAGAAACACAATAAAGAAAAAGGATAAATAAAAAGCCAGAGGTAGTATGAACTAGGGGCTTAAGTAGTACCTGAGTATCAGACAAGGGAGGGAACGAACCTACCCTGGGAAATTGAACTTTTTCTCTGGTTTTTTTTAAAGCATAGTAAAGCAAAGGAGGGAGATGGGGCTAATTAACTCCTATGAACTTTAAAACTCATGCAGCTGGTCCCCCAAATTACAAAGCTGGCTTAAAATCATGTACTTACAGAAATGTAATAGGTTCCTTTAATTAGCTCTATGTCTATGAGACCACAACGACTGGAAACATTTTTCTCCTTTATAGGCTGGAATTTTCCTTCATATGGTATGTAGTTAGGACAGAAAAGGGAAATGCATGAAAATACAAAAATCTATGGTCATTACAACTCATCTTGGATCACTTGAACCTCAATAAAATACTTTATAAAAGCATTGCTTCCCAACACCTAATTGTGATGCAAATTCACTCAGTTACCCAGACAGAGCTGTTGTCTCCTATGACATTTGGATAATCAATCTTCTAAATACCAATTAGGTTTAAAAAGAGTCCCAAGAGGGGTACCATCTAAAAAAGAAAAACCTCCTTTATTTCAGATTTTTAGATTTTTGTGCTTGTAAATCTCTAGCAGATTCAACTTAGGCTTAGTTTTCCCTTTCCCTATTTTATTTTGATCTCTGAAGGTAAGTGAGTTCTGGTTCTTCATGCAGCTGCTTTCAAAAATCCTGTCTTGATTTTTCTATTTCATTAATCTTGATCCCACAAAGCTGAGCTAAAGAGCTTCCTCCTTTTTTCATATAGCCATGGGACTCATTTTGCTGCTCAGCCTGTACTGCTGACAACATCAAACTCAGTCACCACTGAAAATGTAGCAGTAGGTCTCACTGTATCTTCTAGCACATATTTGTTTCTTCTTGTAATAAAAATAAAAATGTGAGACTGAGTTGTAACAGCAACAGCAAGGGCTCCACTCTTTGTAGAGCAGACACAGTTAGATAAACAAAGTAACTTAAGTAACTTTCCAATGCTCTCTATTCCGAGAAGGCCTAAAAGAGATTTATTTCCATTTTGCATGATAGATAAAATAAAGATAAAGTAAGTATAAGTTCCTGTGCAATGATCCTTTGTACAGCATCTTCTTGTTAGGGTGCAATGTTCTTTTATGGATGCCATAAAACAGAGTGTCATGGACAGGTCTCGGAGTAAATGGAAAAGATCTCAGTGGTTGCACTGGGCTATGGACCTTGGTACTGCCATGACTGCATTGTCCCATTTGGATTCCTACTTACAGGAGAAGCTGAAGCCACCTGTAGGGAACTAAACCCAAGCCTTCCACAGATGTTGCATTGTTTCCTGTGGCTCGTGTCTTGGGTGGGCCATTTTTTCAAGCCACTTTGTTGCCTAGGAGCCCCAGCACAGAGATGACTTCCATCCTGATCCCAAAAGAAATGATTCCTGTGGTGAAGGTTGTCATCCAGGTTGCTGGAATTTGCAATATTGTCAGCCACAGCACTATTATCTTCCTCTGCATGCATTTATTCTTCTTTTAATTTGTTGTCTTGGTTGCATCCCATCTCCTTACTGTTACTCCATTCCCTTTCATCTCTTTCCTGAGATGGAGTAAACATAGAGAGCCATTCAGTGGGCAATAGCAAATTCCCAATTATTGTCAGTGGAAGTGAGAATGTGCACTGTGAAATGAAAAAGTCACAGACCTGTTACAGTAGCCACTGAGTTAGGGGCTGCAACAGACCATTGCATCCCATCAAACCAGCTGATATTCTTTGCAAGGTATTGTGCCCTTTCAGCACTCACATGTAACAGTAAATAGTGATGTTTTAAACATGCTCACTGTCATACCCATGGGTGACATTTGGAAGGACAAGTCCAGCCAAGGTCCAGTTCAGTCTCTCCTCTGAACAATTCCTATTTTCAACACTTAATAGTTTAAAACATACAGACAGGCAAGAAGACTTTTTTTTCTTCAAAATTATGTTTGTGGCATTTTTAATATTGTTTTGTAAGATTGGCAATATGAACAGGCACATTTTTAGCTCACTGAATGAGCTGTTAGCTCATCCCAACCAAACCCAAGGCAAACACAGGCAAAACAGGTGGGAATAATGGCTGTGGAAACAAAATAAACTCCTCTTATGGTCACCACCTTGGTTATGTAGTTAGCAAAGGGCCACACAGTAGTTCCTTTCTGAAGCAGGTGGAACAGTAAAGACTTAATGGCCTGTGGAATTTGTAGAGGAAAAGGTAGTTGGATAGTGGAAATATTGAGGTTCTGGTAAGAAAAAAAGTCACAGCTCCCTCATGGTCTACATGACAGAAGTTGACAGAATTGGTGGCTGGTCCTCTCTGCAATTTCATCTGTGCCAGGTCTAGAAGTCTGCCTGGAGAGTAATGAGAATATTATAACTAAGTATTTGATGAATACTAAAGTTATTACCAGACTTCTCTTTCTGCAGTGTCATGATTTTGATCTCATGACTCAAAGACTGTGGTCAGGATATGCAAGTAGACAACCATTTTGGGTATTTCAATTTTTCAAAGGCTGGATTTTCAGAGAGTGCTACTGTGCCCTCTTTGAAAATCAGGTTGCTGAGGAGTTTCTCAGTTTCTACTTGTGTACACATTGCAAAGTCCAGGTGAGGACAGGCACAGCATGCCTTGGCACAGAGCAGTCACCCAGAGAGGTTTGTCTGGGGCAGTGCCTTTGCACATCTTCTCTTCTGAAAGTCTCAGGTCATCTGTCGCTGTTATGCTCAAAAGAAATTAATCTCCAGGAGAATGAAGTGGACCTTTCTACTCACATATCCATGGAACAACTAATTAGATCTGATTCACTGAGCCTTGACCTAAGACGGAACAAACAAAATGAGAACCTTTGCAGTGTAAGTGTGTTGGGAAGGATGAAAGTATGACAAGAAAGTCTCACGGATATGTATGCTTAGCAGAAAGATTTTCAAATGTAGATTCTGAAGAAGGAATAGAGATGGAAGCAAGGTTTGATATAGCATAAAGGAATTGCTGAGCCAGTCTTAATGGATAACCAAGGAGGCAAAGGGTATGTTAGTTAGAAGGGGTTTTTATGACTTAGAACAAAGGATAAACCCACCTCAAACAAGATGTTTTTACCAAGCAGAAAGATAGCACAGGCAAATAAGTCAGCAAATGTTGTAAGTAGAAAAAAGGTCTCAGAATTTTCCACTGCAAGGAAACTGAAAAACAACTTCTAGCTTAAACTGTAATGTACTAACTTTTAGTGATTGGAGAATACTAACATGAATATGGTAATTATAGTAGTTGTGATAGGCTACAGATAAAAGTTAAGGTATAGATTGGTTCTACTGTGTTAAGATGCTCAGCAAAGAAAAGTATATAATGTATTGTAACCAAAACCAAAGGGTCTCCAGGCCTGCCTGCAGCTGGAGCTGACAGCTGTAGGCACAGGCTCTGTCGCCCACGACCCTGAACATCTCGGACTGAATAAACTGCATTTTGAAGAGTCGCCTGGAGTCCCGCATCTCTCATTCAGGCTCTTACATAAGTGCATCACAGACTCCTTGTTTTGGGCCAGGATATTAAATTTCAGATCACAGCTTTGTGATGTTCACACAGTGAAGAAATACTTTCCTTCATTTTTATATTTAGACTGAGCAACTCTGATAAGAATTGTGTGAAAACAAAATGCCCGGGAACTTATAATATATTTGTGAAAGGTAAAACTCCTCCAAAAAGAATCACTAGTAATATTTATTTGATGTTCAAAGAATGAGACTACAGGTCATTGGATTACTGATTTACAAATCCTTACAAAGGGGCAGAGAGGTGTAAATTTTCACTGTGGCATACTTAGGCAAAATATATGGTTTTAGACTACCTTCTACATACCATAATACTATGACACATCCTTTGCTTAAAATAGTTGTAAGAATGAACAGTTGATTTCCCAATGGAGTGAGATAGTCTGAAACAGTAACAGACTTCTCACAGGTACACCTCACTCCCAAGAGAATGATGATCTAAGATGGAGGAGGTTTTTTTGTCTTTTCCTCTTCCATGTTGATTTTTTGAAAGAGAATTGAAAAGGTAGATAAGTGGTAAGAGGAACAAGATAAAATATCAGTGATTTAGAGGTAAAAAAAGATAGAAATGTAGAAATTCAAAGTGAGCATTGGAAATGTAACCTTGGAAAGAGCTAAGCAAAAATTAAAATAGCCTGCAGGAAAAAAAAAAAAAAAAAGGCTGTGTACTGTCTGGATAGACATTCAGTTGAACTTGAGTAATTTCTACATGTGTGCATTTTGAAACAAAACAGTCCCACCAAGCAATGGTCTTTTAGGAATTTTAGCCTGACTGCAACTTAACCCTTAATGAAAAGCAAACTTTGCTACCATTCACGACTACTCCCTCCATCTTCAGACCGTTTCTCAGCAGGAGATTCTGGCGTAATCCAAAACTGCCAGGAGAACCGCGTGTCTTTTTAAGAATCAAATCGTTCTTACGCTCGGGCAGACACTGACGAATGGTGGAAGAGCACCCTCTGGTGACTCCAGGCACATCGCTGTGTTCTGCAGCCGGAAGGAAACGCGTTCCCGGGGTACAGGCTGTGCTCTGGAAAGCCGCCTCGATGTGGTTTAGTAAGTTTTAATTCATTATTCAGTTACACATAAGGAGTACAAGAGTGAATGTCCTGGAAACAAATCAGGGCTGACAGTGACCTTACTTTGTCCCTTAAATCACTGAGTTCTTGTAATTTGAATCAAACATTTCCTGAATTGTTCTGAGACATTTTTTAGGAGGCTTTGGAGCAGGTTTTATGGGCACCATGAAATGCAGTCCCAAGTTTTATTGCACTGGACAGTTCAAGGCTTTTCAGAGTGTGATCCAAGTATTTTCTTACAGTGTTCAAGAAACTTGGCTGAGCTGTCTTTTCAAAGATTTTCTTTTTCCACAGAAGCAATTATTAAGAAAAATGAATGCCCTTTTGCCGTTCTAGCTATTCAGAGGTAAAAAAAAAGGATGGATCTTAACATGACTATTATTTGCAAATCATAGCTCATTTCAGCACAAATAGAACTCAAATATGCTAACAAATAAAATACATAATTTTTCTGAATAGGTTCTTCTTCGCAATGCTGATGGCACCCATTTCATTAAAATTCAAGGGCAAGCTACTGTGAGTTTCATTAGAAGTTAATAAAAGCAGTTAGTGTTTGTAATAACTTCAGAAAACACTTCCTGGAATTTTAGTCTGCAAAGAACTGATTTTCTAAGGTTGGGGTTTCTGCAGACTGATTCTCTCACACTTCAAAACCTGTGCAAATCCCCTAAACATCAGGAAATGTTGCCAAAAAACAGGTAAAGTTTAAGAATGTTGAAACCATGGAAGTTCTCAACTGTACTTAACTCAAGTATATAATTCATGAAAAAATGGTCATGTAATTACCAAATAATTTTTTAATTTATCATATGAATCTGGTCCACATAATATTGATTTCATCTTTTATTTAGTAAGATAATACAGCATTACATCTCCAAAGTGTAAAGACAATCATCAGAACATCACCTAGCATAAAAATGAGCGGTATGTTTGAATAAGTCAGCACAGAGCATCTCATGATTACCATGAAAGAAAAGTGATCTGTTGTGCTTCCTCCCAGCATCTCACAACAGTGGGCTGAAAAATCTTCTGAAGAAAACCTTTGTTTCTTAATTAAAACAGAGACTTTCACCTAATACCGTGATTCTGGAAGCTGGGCTATAAACAAAAATCAAATACTGCAAAACCCATAATAAAAATAAGAATTGTCAATGCCTTATTATGCAACTTCACATCCTTCATGCAGTGCCACTCAGGAGAAAGATTTACCTCTAAAATTGTCAGCATTTTTCTTATCAGTCACCTCAAAAGCAGCAGCGTGGCTGACTCCAGTGACTGCACTGGATTTTTTTACAGTTCAAGACTAATGAAGTCTTTTGTTGCAGAATTCTCCTAGCAATTTCCCCACTGTCTCCAGGAGTTCATATTCTTGTGATTTTGAAAGACTAGAAGTAATATGTTTAGAGTTACATTGCTTATTCTCACAGCATGCCCTATTATCAGGGACCTATGCCTTCTAGAAACAAGGTGGAAAAGGATGCCTTGTAACTTCCATGACTTTTGAAATTAGGAGGAAACTTTCGTGGAATTAGGTACACAAACACCTGGGATATGCCATATGCTATCCAGCATAGTTTGTTTGGAATGGCTGATTAAGTCACAGCTTATTCACAAAGCAAGGGTTAAAAACTCTGCTGCCCATTGCTGTTGCCTTCTTTCTTGGGATCCATGTTAGTTTTGCTCACTATAAGAAATAGATGTGCAGCTGAATCCTGTCTCCTAAATCTGTCTCTGTGAGGGAATATGACCTCTTCCAGCTTCTCATCTCTTTTCCTTGCTCTGACAACTTACCATATTCCAGGCTGTGATGTCCTGCAGTTGTAGAGATGTGTTGCCCCTCTTGTTCAGACTTTCTGTAAAATAAAAAGCCATGCCAAACTCTTCATTTCCTCCAGATGGACTCAGCAGAAATTACTTCCTTCCACTTTGGGAAGCCTGGGGCTGGTGGAAGGCTGAGCACGAAGCAGTGCCATAACTGAAGCCATGGGTAGCAGAAGTGACTGAATCCAGGAACTGCTTCAAGAGGGGAGATGCAGTTACTCCCATTCATTCAGGGACTATAACTTCCACCAAGGGGATAATTAACCTTTTACTTTGCCTACTGTTGTACTGAGTTTTAAGCTCTGTTTTCATCTCTTGTGGTGAAACTGTCTCCCAGTTCCCTTTTTACTGCAGATTTAAAGAGAATTCTGACAGTGCATTTTCTTTTTTGTCAGTCTTTGCTTCCGTAACTGGCTGTCATCTAGTCAGTCCATCTACTATACTCTTCTCTTTGTATAGCTAAGAAAAAACTTCAATTTTTTTTATTTAGAAAGTAGGATGAATTGAGAGCATATGCTCTATCAGAACACCACATCAGGATTCGCCTGCCTTTATTTCTGGAAGTGTGTATGAAGTGAAGCAGCATGTTTCACAGTGGCTCAGAGAAAACAGGTCTGTGCTGGTCTGTGAGAGAATCAACAGCCAAGCCTGCTGCTTTCAGGAAAACAAAGTGAACCGGGAGCTCCAAAGTGAGAAGGAAAGCAGTGACTCTTGTACCATGCAAGAAGTCAGAACTATCAAGTACCAGTAATTTTCCATGAACTTGCCAACAGGTAGAATTAAATGTTGAGCCAGCTCTGAAGAGATTTAAGTTTCTGAAGTCTGCCTCCACATATGCTGGGTGGTTGTGCAGAGGATGTTCCCAGGAGAGCATCCATTTGTTTCCTAGGAGAAACTGAGGAAAGGAAGAAATGCATGGTAAAAGGGTTGGAGTCAGAACAAGTACTTAAATATTTTATGGAGAAATAAAATATAAAGTTAAAAAAAAAGCAACATCTCTTGCCTTTGACCATGGTCAACTCTAGCCCAACTTTGCTGCAAAGTGTTTTATGTAACTCTTTCATTTTCAGCGTCCTTTGTTCCATGTCTCGTACTGAGTTTTACTGTCACTACATTCTGCCCACCAGAACACACTCCTCTGCTAATACATTACCAAATGCCGGACTTTTTCATATACATCTTGTTGCTCTGAAGGGAATTTGTTCTACTAAGGAACCAGCACATTGGTGTTCCATTCTGATGCTTCTTCACCAAACTCCATATCAAATTCACCCCATTTATAAGGCAGAATAAGATTTTTCTAACTGCCAGGTCTGCACTTAACACAGCATCTGAAAATGGAGCTATATTTTTTCAGCCATATAGTTCATAACTTAGCTTTGATAGTGACAGATGTTCTGAGATCAAGACTGAAATGCAATTTTATTGTTTGCACATGAGATGGACTATATCTTGTTTGTTCTACAGCTGTACTGATTATCAGCACTTTTAGTAATTAAAAAAATAAATCTGAAAAGCAAGGAGATTGAAAGTATTGCCATAAGGAAAGAGTTAATACCAGAGTAGTAAACTGCCACTGACAAGAGCTTATTCTAGACGTTGCAGAGTAAAAATATACTATTTGTAATAAATTTCTATAACTGTAATATCATTTACCTTTCAAGGCCATCAGATTAACTATCTAAATACAACATTTATGTTAATCTTCAAATATCACTTTATCTTCCATAATAATTTTGCTGTCAGTCTCAGCCAAAGCCTGCTGTGGTCAACAGAAAGTTTTCTGTTGTTTTGTATTGAATCAGACCAAAGAATTAAATCATTGAGTCAAAGCTGGAAACATGTACATAGAAGTAATAGAAAATGTCATGCTTTTACAGGCTTCCTGTCTCTAACTGCCATCAGTATCAGAATATATTCCACATCTTATCCATAAGCAAACTTTTTTTTCAATTCATAGCCTATATATATATATAGGGTTTTTTTGAGGGGGGTGCTGCTCAGTTAGTTGGTTCTTGGTTTTTTTCCTGGATGAAACCCCTTATTAACACTGATTGTTATGATTGATTTGTTAGATGCAGTGAAAATGCCAGCATCAAGTAACTAGACTGGAAGGAACTTCCTGACCTACAGAATGACAAGAGCTGATGATCCAACTGCTCCAACAGTCTCTGCCTGATAAACTGCTGGTGCTTCCATTGCACAAAATGAGAGATGTTGTAATTACTGATTACCTTTTGAGCCATTATTCTATGTACTTTTAAGCTGGGTGGAAAAGATGGGATTTTCCAGGATCTGTTTGAAGGAACATAGGGCAATAGTGCTGTCAAAAAGAAAAGTGGGAGGACAATGCACAAGGAAAACTTGACCAAAAGAATGCTGGTACTACTTAGGTTGGTGTTGCTGGAGTCTTCACAAGGTGTGACACGGATAAAAGACTCCCTTGGGGGAGGTAAAGAATGCACAGGACACAAACGTTATGAACATTTCCTTCCTGTCCTTTACAACACATTAAAATTGTGTAAGAGCTGGAAGTGCTTTGGCAAGCCATACCTGGGCATATCACAGCTATTTCCCAGCCTGCGGGCCAGGTTCTCCTCCTTAACAGCAGATGGCACTGAAGTTAAACAAATGAGTGGAAATAAGTCGAGAGAAAATGTTTTGCCCGGTGGTTGGGGGTGCTGCAGATAGCTCAGAGAGCTCTGTGCATATTCAGACAGTGCAAGGTTCATTTCCAATGCAGAGATTTCCTGCAGAACATTCAGGAGGCAGAAAATATCAATTCATCCATAGCTGTTTCTAGTCCAAGTCATGTTTATTGTGTTTGTGATGTCTTTGATGACAGAAACGGTAGAACAGATAGAATCTGTTATAATTTCATTCTTACATCCCTCTTTCATACACTTAAAATCTATGCTTAGCTGAACAGATGAGGATGAAGCTCAGTTTCAAGTGAGTAAAATTTTACTCTTCATTATGTGTCTTGTGCTTCCTCTGAGACAATGAAGATACATCACCATGGGTTGCTTTAAAACTTTAATATTGCCAATTATTTTTGGCTGCCAAAAAACTGTGTGAAAGGGTTATTAAGGCCACAAGAACAGAGATTGAAATTAAACTTTTACAGTCTTGCCCTACACTTTAAATTAGTCTCACTTCTGGTGGCAGGATGGGAGAGGGGCTGTTTGTTTACCAATTTCCATCAGGAAAATGATGGAGCTGTCAGTACAGATATTTGATTGCAACTTCTAAATCCTTTGCCTAAAATGAAAAAGGGATGAAAAGCTATTAAGGATATCCACGTAATGTCCTGAATAGCTTAGTTCTGTGGCAATGTCATGAAAAAAACATGTTTGTGTGGTCTGTGATTTCCAGTCAAATGCTAGACCATCAAACAGAGCATCTATTTCCTTTATTTACTGCTCAGTGCTCGACCCACCTGAGGAAACCCAGCAGGACCCTCCCTCCCTCCCTCACATACCGAGGTAATCACTCAATGCTGGAGGATTGTACAGAGCACTGAGGAGAGCCTTGAACATGTGCCTTGAAGGCCCAGACCTTCACTTCAACACCTGTCCAAGACAAAGCCAGCTCTGGGTGAAGCCTCAGTGCTGGCCTGAGTGTCACTACATTCACAGCAGGAGGAGAGGAACCAGAGGAGCATTTCTTGCCCTGCTCTTGTGGACCATTAATGCTCTGCAACACCGACTGGGACTCTGCAGTCCTGTTCTTAAGACAGGTGCCAGGCCAGTGGGACTGCTCAGAGAAGAGACGGCTGCTCCCAGGAGTTTGATTGCCCTGATCGTGGCATCCATAACAGATACTCTTTTTTCAAGCTCATATTTACACATCCTAGACTCTCAATCTGCTTTTAATCTTCCTGTTGTATTAAAACTTTTAGTTAAAAAATTCACATGACACTCCAGCAGACATATTTATAACAAGCAAGGGCACAGGTCTCAATCACTTGTGAAGAAGCAGCCCTTCATAATCTGTCAGTCAATCCATGCACAAAATGCACGGAGCATCAATTTCTTTTTAGGTTATTCACTGTGACTTATGTATCTGCCAATAAATCTAAAATACAGGTCAAAGAATATGTAGCTCAAGTAAATCTATAAATGTAGCAGAAAAGCTTCAGTAACTACCTCAGATTGCCAAAGCTGAGGTAATTTCCTTGTTGTGAAAAATACTGAGTCCATAAATTATTTTTATCACCTCTGGGGTAATGCAAACAGTTTCCCACAGATGCTGAAAGTATGATATGTTTTTTATTTGATATCGGAACACCACTTTTACACAGCTCTTAAAATACAAGGTCCAAGATTCTGCCTGTGCTTTAAGCCCCCAATTCAGCAACATATTAAAACAGATGCTTCAGGTCCTGACATTAAACACGTGCCAAAGTGCTTTGTTGCATAGTCACAAATTGCTGAATTGGAGCCTAAAGACTAAATCTTTTTCCCATGAAATTCTGGATTTACCTTCTGTTTTCCTTCAAGGAAAACAAGGTATTTATTCAAACATAATATACATAAACTTTCAAAAATATTCAAAAACATTCAAAAAGGCTTGTCTTTCAGAGGTCACTGGGTAAGCCATAGCTCTGGATGTAAACCTTGGACAAAAATTGATGTAGCAATTTTTTACAACAGTTTAACTGGTGTTTACTTAAGATTTAGTTAATGTTTATTTCCACAAAGAAAGTAAAAATGCTCGGAACATGTGAAGACATAAGCATGAATGGTGAATGTCCTACAGAGAACTTTGGAGAAAACACCACTGAATTAACTTACAGTACATTTGTTAAACATGAGCAGCTCTAATAATGACATTTCATTTAACAATGCCCTTTGTCTTTTCAGTTCATCAGTTACCTATTTCAGTAATGAACTGCAGTCATACCATTCTGATTTTCTCCTAATGTAAAGGCTGAGATCACTTCACTTGCAGTGAAGCGTGATGCTATTATTCTGTTTGTGGCTTAGGAAAAAAGCCATAGAATATATCACAATTGCAATTGGCTAACAAATATTAAAGTCTGTGATCAGTAAGGATACCAATAACTTCGTTTAGCTATTAATGGAAACAAGTAAAATAAAATAAATAAAAATAGACAGAAATGGTTGAAAATGCTCAGGATATCTATTTCATGAGCAGAGGAACAAGTATGCAGCTGGGAAAAAAATGAGCCATGTGTTAAATGTTATTTTAATTTTTTATCAAGAATCCATGCATAGAACTTAACAGCAACATTTTCAGATAGGATGGATATTCTCAGTTGCAAAAATAAAATGGAGTTGCCTGCCCTATTTAAGAAGGATTTTCTAAAGAACTAGAAGTCAGATTAAGTGGATAATATCCCACTTTGCACTATGTAAACACGAGATAGATAAAAAATATCATAGGTCTACTTGATATGATCCATAAGTCTTACAAGGGGTAATGGAGCTTACTTTTACTCATTTGCCTACCTCTTTTTTGGGTTTCCTAGATTTCAAAAGCTTTTTCATTGCCTTTCTAGCTGCAAGTGAGATGTTTTAACCAGGCTGCTGTTTTTGCTTTTCTATTCACCATGATCCATTCAAAATATTTTTAGAGCTCACCAAAAACATTTAATTAGCAGCCAGTGGTGTCCAGCATTTCATAATCTTTTCCCAACTGAACCAAATCTGCACAATTTACAATAGATCTTTGGAAAACTACTTTTTACAGTGTGCTGCATCTATAGATCTCTCTCAATTACCCACAGTAAATTTAGGCATTGTACAAGAGCAAATTTTACAGTCCATGAAGAGATGAAGTGAAATCTAGATGAAATTCATTGTGACAGATTCTCAGTTAGTGCCCTGATGTGTCTGTATTACAGAAGATAGACATTCTATTAGCATGGAAGCTCCCATAATGGACTGTGAATCATTTCAGGTAATAGAGATGCCAACTGGAATGACTGAAAAGCACTATTGAATTCCATTAGAGCTCTTTGTTTTTAAATCAGTCATTTCTTTGTGAATCTCCAACTATATACTTCTTGACCTTAGCTGAGAGTAATAATTGTGAACTAATATTACAAAACATTAATCTGAGTTACTGTTCAATTAATGTTTCTGTTTGAGGGTTATTTTGTGCTGCAAATGTGAAGGAGACTGTGGCTTGTATTACAAATATATATTTGGACTTGAGCTAGTGCAGAATGCAATTTTCACTTATATTTCTCTCTCCACTGTATTCAGTCTCATCTCATTAGCTGTAAAAAGACTTGGGTATTGGCTTTTCTTTTTCCATGTCATCCTACCGGAATAAAATAACTATAATCAACAAATCTATAAAGATAAACATTTTTATAAGAGATGCCACAAATAGTCTTCTTTCATTTAGGTGCTTGGTTAATTATCAGCAAAATAACTAACACCATATCCTGTTACCCAAACAGCCACACCTTATCTATCAATCATGTATGATTTATCAGACTTGATAATTGCTTGGATAATTAACACAGAATTTAAGTTTATTCAGTCTGCTGAAACCTCAGAAATGCCTGCATAATTGCCATTTGTGTAGTAGATGAAGTTATGAATAATTCTTTTTCACATAAATATGAAGGCTGGATTGCAGGCAGCACAATTTCCTCACCCATAGCTATTAATTCAGATATTATGTCATACAAGTGCTATGGTATTGTCACATGTTAACTATATGTATATAGTTAAAGTAATTAAAATGCATATCCATGAAAATGAGGGAAAAATCTCTGCCTTTGTTTGTAGGCACCGTGTGCTTCTCTCATGAAGTACAGGAGGAGAATGAATGAAAATTAGTCTACTCAGTACAGCAGCAACCAGATTTGAATCTCTGTAATATTCACACATAAATCCTTTGGGAAGCCTTTAAAGAGAGTAGGTTCTGTATCTTCTGTCTACGATCATCTATTTTCACATCAGAATGAGCAACATTATCCTTATATACCAGAGTTTCTGTGTCTACAGCTTGAAAATGAGCCTCTCCTTACTGTTGTAATGACAGGTGTAAGATTAACTTTGTTAGGTGTCTAGCCACTCATGCAAACTAAATTAAATTAATGGAACAAATTTCTCTCATAATTAAGATAAAAATTCATGTCAGCTGTAACCTTGCTGTACACTAATTATATACAAATGATTTATCATCTGCTTCGCCCAGAATATTAATCCTCAACTCATTGATAACTGCAGCCAGTGTTAAGAGATGAGAGTTGATTAACTATGACAGATTGGGCAACCACAGTACCAAGTGTCTGAACAACCAGTGAAACCAATAATATTCAAATAGCACTTCTTATTTAAAAATGCATTCCCATGGAAACAGATGCATGTTTAATGAGGGATACGGAGATTATTTCAATAATGACTGATATTGGAAGAGTGGGCAGAACTAATCAATAATAATTAAGTCCTTAGCCTGGATAAGATATGGTTTTATAGAGCAGGTTATGTACACATTAGTGAGGTACTAGTTCAGGCCATGTTACCTATAATGTCTTCATGTATTGCTGTTGGTTATTTATTTTCCTGCTGCAGCAGATATTGCAGAGTTTACAGATAGTTAAAAAGTCTACAGTCTAGTCTTGGCTCCCACCAGCCCCAACAAAAAGAATAAACTGATGCCACCAACAGTCCTTTGAAAGTCAACTCCTGCAATGATTCTGCTTTGGGAAGTTTCTCTATGAAAATGTCATTCTACAAAAAACCCCAAACAACACTTGAAGCATCATCTGTTCAGCAGGACACTCATTCATCTCTTGGAATATGGGGTTATATTTTTACTCTAAAAGAAAATTAGTAAAATTAACTTGTAAACCTTAAAAAAGTTATTATTTTTAAATAGATTATATGTATTTTGGGGAAGATTGTTTGTTAAAAATGTATCATTTGATGAATAAAAAGAATAACAAAATTGCAGACATCTCGAAGATTTTCAAGTTAGGTCTTGGGCCTTTTTAGTAGTAATTTTGTCTCCCCAGGACAGCTTTTTTAAGCTAATTGCTCATCAAGGCTCCAGGAATCCCTGTCAGAAAGAAGAAAAAACCAAGTCTTGTTCCTCAGCACTAATAAGGCACAAGCAGCCAGCTGGATGAACTAAGTAATATTGCTGTAAATTAATTACTTTCATGAAAAGCTGGTGTGTTTGAAGACCAGTTATGTATGAGAAGGAAACTTAAACACTAATATAAAACTGAAGACAACTGCAAAATCAACACAGAGCATGAACCTGTGATTCCCATGGCCAGGTGGGACAAGCCCTGTGAAACCCTGCAGGGCTGGACAGCCTGGTCTGCAGGGAAGGTAGTGATGGCAGAGAGCTGGGGACAGGTCCCCAGAGCTGTCCCCCTGCCCAGGCACTGCAGCCACAGCTCAGGCTTTCCTCTTCACCAGACTGGTTCCATTCTGACACAAAGGAAAAACCCAAGAAATTGGCTTTTGTCCTGTGGCTGCTCAGTGCCTGGGTTTATGAGAGCCAAGCCTTCTCAGTCTGCTCATTCTTAGAAAGAGGACACCAATTCCCTTGGAACTGGAAGTGGCCTATTTCACTGCACCAGATTACAGTCTGTGTGTAGTCATAGACTACTCCAGGATTATGTCTTAAATGAGAATTTGAGGCCTTTCTTCCTCTCCCACTTTCCTTAACACCCACTCAGCCTCTGACTGCACCCAGGTATTCCTGCACAGGTAGCTCCAAAGCTTGGCCTGGATAACAATTGGAGCTCCTGCTGGGGCAGCTGAATGCCAGCCCATGGCAGGGACGGGCTGGACACAGCAGATGCTGTGGTGCTGCAGGTTTGGCTGTGCTTTGTGCTGACCCTGCAGGCTGGTACTGAGCACACAAACCAGGCTGGCCTCTACAAACACCCAGCATTGCTCCCAGCACAGCTTCAGCTGCCAGGAGAACCAAAACACCAAAGCCCAGCCATCCCAGCACCAGCACTCTCAACATGTGGATACAGACTCAGCCTCTCAAAGTGTATTTGAATCACCAGACTAGGATGCACATATTCTATCTCATGATAATGGTCCTTTTCAGCCTCCTGTCCCATGAGGCACTTTCTTTTTTTTTTTTAAACTTGTCTTATGTGCTTCAAAAGAAATTAAAGTTCCACTTAAATGAAAAAGAAAATGTGAACTTTATGGGAAATAAAAATTCAAACATTTCTTTCTCTACATTTCTAGCTACTTCAGGGCTAATTGCCTTTGAATTTGTAAATGCAGATAATGAGAAGAATCCTATGTATATGGAATTGAACAGAATATATGCAGAGCAAGTCAAGTACTTGATATCCAATTTAATTTGGAGTTGGCTATCAACTTTAAACAAGCAAAAAGGCCTTAAGTTTTTTTCATCATCTTATCCCTAGGGGATACATATCAGCTATGAACCTCATCAGCTACAGAACACCACGGACCCTCTGTGCCAATGCTAATGAATGAAAATTCCTGTGGTGGAACAGAGATGGATCATCAGCACTGCAGGTCCAGTGGGGCAACCAGAAACTGCCCTACACACTTCTGTAAAGATTCAGTTGATGCAAAAGTTTGTGTGTAAACTGCCTTTCAGATCTTTGGGACCACCACACAGAAGCAAATCACCAGTAGAAATACTTTACAATGAAAGCATAGAAGAAATTCCTCATGCAAACTTACTTTTCTGAGGAACTGCAGTGACCTTCACCCAGCAATGCTAACAGCATCTAGTACAGAGGTGAGCTAGACTTTGTCCACACCAAAGCCACAGAAGAAAAGGCTGTACTGCAGCTCCCAGAATGACCCTTTGCAGCACAGCAAGCAGCAGTTCCCACCAATACAATGGTCCCATCCTACACTGTGGTCCTACTGCAAGTGGAATTCTGTCACTGCTCTGGTGGTTCAGCTTCCCATCTTTCCAGAGCCTGTAACAGTTAATGGATCAGTTTCAGGGGAAATGCCAGTGTGGAAGTCAGTGGCACTCTTTGCTTAGGAAAAGAAGTAAACTAGAAAGAAAGCACTAATTAGAGAGAAGGCATGTGGTCATTTAACACATCTTTTCTAGAAGAAGCCCAGCACAGACATTTGGCAGTGAGAATGTCTAAATGCAGCCTTCTAGGAATGGCTAAAATGGGTCTATATTGATTAGTGCTACTTTGGCTAATTGCTGGAGGTAAGGAGGAACTAGAAACCCCCTGTAGCCCTCTTGGCCAGTTAGAGATACAGCAGATAGACCTAAATTCTGCTCATGCTCATAGCACACCCCCTTCAGTGCAGCTCCCCCAGTTTAACAGGCACAAGGAGAAGGTGATGCAAAAAATGGAGTGTCCTTGTCCTCAATCTCTTTTGCACACTGAATTACCTTGAGCATCTTCTGCCCCCTCCACTCAGAGTGAGAAGTGGGATGAAGCTGCCTTGCCCTGCAGTACCACTTCATTCCATTGATCAGGCTCTGCAAACAATGCAATTATCTCAGAAGGAAATGCAGGAAGCCCTAGTTTTGCTACTTCCACTTATTACTGAAGAGCATCAAACTACCCAGCCATTTTCCTGCAGCCATCTTTAAAAAAGGCAATGATCTCAATGTGCTGCTAACCTAATGAGGGCTGTGTGTGACAGAGCCATAGATACATTTTCTCACTAGCCTAATGAGCAAAGTGACAGACAGTGAAACAGTTCACACATGAGTAATTTTCTAGTCATCAGCAACTGCAGTGTTCATGGGAGTAGAAGCCAGAGAGGGGATGGAGAGCTGTACAATAAATACACACTGGCTCCATTGGCCAGAATAAGTTATCACTAGGATAGAGGTCTTGGGGCAAACTCCCTTAGGAAATTCAAACAAAAAGAGTCAATTTAAGGCATCTCTAGCAGTGCATTCAATTAAAATTAAATTTAAAACGTAGGATCAGCTGTTGGGCTGTTAGGCCACCTGCCCAAAGGAAGAAAAAAATTAGGGATGTAACGAACCTTTACTCCTGATGTCTGCAAGCTGCTCGTGAATCACTGAATAGCACCAGCCTCTCACAAGCATCCATTCAGCACAAAGTCCAGTTCTCCTTTGTCTCCCACCCCAAAAAGGAAACCAGCAGCACGTAGCTCATTACCCTTATTGACAGCAAGTGTTTGCGTGAAAAATGCTGCCCTTCTTACATTTTTAATGTACTGGCAACTTCTTCCAGTGAAACCATTATTTCTCAAAGGAATGTTACTATGAGCCAAGCCTTGCAACATCCACTGGCACAGGCTTCAGAATAGATTCCACAAGGAAACAGCAAAAGCCATTCAGAGCTATGCCGTTCTCCAGGCACTGTTAGTGCACCCAGCGCCTCCCATTGCCCTGACGATCAAGTATAGAAGTGGAGAAGAGACAAAGGTGCAAGGGAAGGAGCCATTCCCAAAGATGGAAAAACCAATGGGTCCAAGGAGAAACATTTCACCTGCCAGTGGTGTGAGCCAGGTCTTGGAAGAGATGCCACACCAGTCCATCTTATCCCTTCTTGATCCCTCTCCTTGGATATTGCCATTTTTACCACAGATAAAATATGCCTACCTCTATTCCCTCAGATGAAGAGAGGAGATGATGCTGCCAGGACAAATAAAACCGCAGCTGCAGAGTTCACCTGCCTAATCCCAAAGCTCTCCCCCTGTGAACTGGCCTGACTCTCTAAGCAGAAGGGATGTCAGGAAATAAAGACTCTTGTGGTTCCTCACCTGGATCCTTCTGCCGTGACCATTCCTGCCACATATGGGAACCAACATGTGGGCAGAGGGACAAATCCTGTTAACATTCTAACTTGCTGGAATCTCTTGATGGAGAGCTATGGACATCCTTTAGAGGTGCAGCAATCAGGTGTGGCAGAGCTCATGCTGCCCTTCAGACCTGTTGCTGCTCCACAGGCAGCAGTGATCACTACAACTCTTTCTTTGAGCTGCTCTGTGGGAACTGGTTGATGCTCAGAATGCCTAAACTGCACCAGTCTCAGTCAGCTTCAGTCCATGGGGCTGCCTGGGCAAGTACAGGGGCTAAAGAATGGATCAAAATACCTCCCAAAGGAGCCCTTGTGCAATTCAATCCTACCCTGGAAACAGCACATGTTTCAGGTTCTCCCACTGAGGGCAGAGCTCTTGCACAGTGTTAATTAGCTAATTCTCACAACCACTCCATAAGTCATTTCTGCCCAGCTTTTCAGCCTGGTGAGGTGAAGGACTTGCCAGCAGCCATCAGAGGCACCAGAGGCACAGGTGCAGTCAGCCAGTAAGCAAACCCAAAGCTCTGGGCTCTGCTCCTCAGCGTTGGCTGCTTGGCCAAAACCTATTTATCCAAACTCACTATGAGCTTGGCTGAACTGTTGTTTTGTCTGACATTTCTCCTTGAACATGTGAAAGAATCCCCTTGGCTTGTGAGAGAAGGCCTGTGGTTCAAGAGGTGAACAGGCTCCGAGTCACAATGCCTACTGTGTCTGCTGCTGCTTCACTGGGTCACCCAAGGCAGGGCATTTAAACTCATTGCACCACACTTGTCATGTTAGAAGAACTCAAAATTTATCCTAAAATGTTCCTGTGTCAACTGGGGGTAAGCTAATAAACACTGGGATCTTTTAAAATTAGTGCTTATCTCTGCCTGACTTTCACTGGGGCTCAGCATTCAATTCCTTTAGGATATTTTAAAGATCATTGTCTAGAAAAAGAATCTGGCATTTATGGGCACAGCACAAATATTAAACTACTTTGAATAACTCTCCATGTGAAACTGCTCATGTGCAATAAAAATGGCAGTGTTTTCCAGTATAAATAATCACTCATTCCTTGAAATCATAAATCATTCACCTTTTGAATTATTTGGGTGTCAAGGGATAAACTGTTAAATCTATATTTAGTATCTAACTCAAAGTCCTGCCTGGTAGTCAGGAGTACTGCACACCCTTCAGCTGGGAGAACTTGTACATCAGATCCTTTGGATGAAAGTGCTTAAATCTGAACTTACATGCTTACATTTAAAAACTTCACCCAACATTTAAAGCAACTGAAAATCAGTTAAAAGCTGTTCTGAGCATTTTCAAAAATTACACAGTGGAAGGTGTTCCAGGTGAAAATTCTCATCACAGATATCCTGGAACATGATATTCTGTCTCTGGCCATAGCATCCATGCTCTGGATCACCCAACAGAGGCAGAGAGTGAAGAGCCAGGCTTGGGCTTGAAACCAGCCAGTTGTGCCAGGGAAATGGGACATCAGGATGGGACAGAGCCTGTGATGCAGCACTGCAAAGGAGGGCTGCACCACCCTCGTGGTGGGAGAAGCCAGCCCACTCTGTAACCCTCACCATCAACATGCTGGATTTGACAGGTCTGTGCACCAGTAAACAAACTGCAGCCCAGGTGATTTCAATCTCCTGAGCCATTTGAGTGTCTGCATAAAAGTCTGTCCCAGGATAGATATGGTGCAAAATTTTTAGAGGGGCCTATTTGAAGCTGTTCCAGTCCCTGAGTAGAGATGGACATACAGAAGCTGCCAAAAAAAAAAAAAAAAAAAAAAAATTTCATCCAACCAGAAAGTGTCAAGAGGATTTTATACAGAAAAAAAGATTTGAAGAAACTCAGCGGTTAAGGGAATGTTCATTTTACTTTGTAATTCACCTTAACTGATCCTGTATGTGAACCAAAACCCCTGAGACAAGAAATATGTGCAAAAGATAAAAGATATAAGATACCTGTGAAATGGTGGGACAAATAGTTTCTCCTCCTCTAGTAAAATGAAACAGCAGCTACTTGGGAAAAGAATCCACATGCCAAATCTGTAAATATGCTCTACCTCTTTTTATGCTGCTGCTATAATTAATGTAAGAACCTTTAAAATTCCTATCTGATACTTACACTTGTTATAGCAACATATTTAATTCCAGAGCTACATCCTTTAGCAGATTCTTTTACTTCATTCAAATTACTAATCGTTTGGATTCTCTCTGAAAGTCTTTCCTCCCTCACTCCCCATGCATGCTTAACCTAATTAACTATAAATGAGAAAAAATGCTATTCACATAAAAAGAAAATGTTAACCTATAAATTATCCAGTGCTCCCTCCCGAGGCTGGCAACGCCTCTCGCAGAAAAGCTCAAATGTTGGTGCAGTATTCTTGGCTTCCTATCCAGTTTCTGCCACCCAAAATCATTTTATACAACACATTACTCTGCCATTTTGTATATCTGGCAACATTTACTGATACTAAGTCCTCTCCCGTGTTTTCAAGATTACACGAAGGAGGATTTCCAGGATGATTAATTGGAGAGAGAAAATAATTCCTTTATATTTCAAGGAACATTTGCAGAAGACTGATGGTCACTTATGGAAATATGGCCTCTTTATACCCATTAATGTCTTCCAGTGCTCCCTGTGGGTCACACAATTAACCACTCCTTTGTGTTTCTTTGCTGCCATCATCCAAAATCCTCTCAGTTGTTGTCATCCATTGAAAATCTTCTGCTTTGCCATGGCCAGATCAAAAGCACACTCAGGTTTGAGGGACTGAGCCACCTAAGAGACAGGATCCTTACTCTATGTTTCTCCTCAAAATACAGTTTTTTCCAGAGGTTCTTAACTGCGTTTTGCCAAATTTGACCCTGACAGCCATTTCCAAATGTATTTGTAAATCCAAATAAAAAGTAGAGAGAAACAGTCCTTTATTTTCTAATTCTATTCCCACACTTTTGTGATTTTATTGACCCCACTCTCCAGTGGTGATGGAGAGGGCTTTGCTGTGCCTAGCACAATATAATTCTGATCCACAGCTAGAGTACTCTTGTACCTTATTGCTATTGTCACTAGTGTTACCATTATTTGGAATTATAATAGTTCCAATGAAACCTGACATAACAGATGCCTATCCAGTCAACTTGTGCCCAGGTACCAGGTCACATCACACAGAATCACACACAGAATCACTTGGTTGGAAGAGACCTTTAAGATGGGCACCACCAGGGATGCTGAGCCCAAGTGAAGATTAGCACTAGGCACATATGAGGGAAATGACCTTCCCATCACATTTTCTGTGGTTCTCTGCTCCCTGTCCCTACCTCCTTGTCACTGCAGGCCTTTGGGTCAGTGTCCTGAGGGCATTAATGGGCCCCAATGGCCCAGGGACTGGTATCACACTATGTGTTGCCCCTTTTGCCAATGAGAGCAGGCTGACCTAGCAGCAGCCTCTTGCCAGGACATTTGTGTGCACTCTGTTTTGGAACTGCCATCTCACCAGCTTTAATTTACCACCAACTCCACTGCACTCCTCAGTGTTCACCTGAGCCCTGCCTGTGCTCCAGAAGTGACAGTGAGCTCTGTGCAAACGCTGACATTGTCACCTCTGCAGCCACACCCCCCGGGACCTCCCCTGGGCCGAGTTCAGGCACCACGAGGAAGCCGATGCTGTTTGAGACAATGCCCGAGTCATTCAGAGGACACTGGTCCCAGGCACACGTGGTGTTGTCACCTTCCAGTGGGGATGGCTGATGCCAAGAACAACCTCTCTTTCCAGAGAGGCAAAGGAGTTACAGCTGTCAGCCAACACCAGGGATGGGTATCTGCTGACAGCTGGGGTCTCTCACAGTTTCCTTTGCTACCTGTGTAACTTGTTCCAGGTATTTTATGAAGTGAAAAATATCAACACCGGGATTTTTTGCTCTTGGTATCAAAAAACACAAACTCAAGCATGGAAGAAAATGAGAGAGAAAAAGGAGAAATGAGGGCAACACTGATAAAACCAGGGAGAAATGCTAGATCAAAACACTGTAAGTTAAAAAACAGACAAATTGCTTATCTGTTCGTTCCCAATTCCCTGAAATTGTCTCCATTTTGATGGTGCTTGATCACAAGCTGAGAATAGATGGGCCTTCCAGCTGTGAGGAGGCAGTCATACCACAACAGGAAAGAGAAGCATAACCTACTTGCCATTCCTAGATACAGTAAAAGAAAATTCCAGGAACGAACTGCTGGCATTTTGCTTTAGCTTCCTGCATAGCAAAATCAAGGCAGATTTAATGAGTATGTGTGCAGTATATGGAACAGGAAACACTGTCACCATTACACAGATTCATTGAAATTTTTATATGTACACAATTCTGCTAAAATATTCTCATTAAAGGTATGCGTAGAAATCAGGAGAAGAAAAAGCCATCTAATCTTTTCTTATTTTACCATTGCTTTGAGATGATTTACAGCACTTTAGCAGAGAATTACAAAATCCATGTACATTCACTCAAATTTTCACCCTGATTATCCTGCAGGAAGCCCTGCGCTCTTTTCTGTGATCACTCCAAAGACTGAATCAGCACCAGAGCATCTTGCAGACCCCCATCACACCTATCCACTCCGCTTTCTCCCCATAATCCCACTCACCCTCAATACCTGCATGTTGTGGTATTTTGGGCTCCTCTGGTGCCACATCTATTCCATGTCTCCCGTTTCCCATCAGAGGCTGAGCCCATTCCCCAGCCCCTCTCCAAGGGAGCACCAGCCACTCCTGCCCTTTTCCACAAACCCCTCATTCCAGTGCCTGCACAAACCCCAATTGCTTCCTTTCCTGATCACTGCCAAAAGCCCCTTTCATCAATGGGTTTGCAGCACTACAATTGCTAAGAATTTTGGTTAATTGGTACTGATTATAGTTAAGAGTAACCAGAAGCTCATTCACAGGGGGGAGGGAGGGCTGAAGGGGGAGAAATATAATTCAGTATGCTTTCAACTCCGTACACACACTTAGCTGAGCAGGGTTAATAAGAGCATCAGCCTGGTTCCTGAGCACACCAGAGGTAAATAGAAGCCATTTTTCATGTTTTATTCTGCAGGCACAGTTTTACCATGGCCTGTTTTACAAGTGAGGTAAATGAGTCATAGAAAAAGCAAGTAGCTTGACCAAGGCTTTGCAGTAAGACATTGGCAATATAGAGAGAGCACTGCAAGAACTACTTTGCAGCCCACTTGATTCTCATGGGAACAAAATCTTGCCTTATTTTTATTATTATTATTCCTGTGTAGTAGCTACCTTCATCTGCAGGATCAGAAATTGTAGGCTAAGCTGTGGCACAGCTGCACAATTGAATTTGAATTAATCAATCTTTAATCCCTGATTAAGTAAACACAGCAAGAAGGAAATATCTGAGGGAAAGAAAACTTCTATCAGAAATGAAATTATTACTTGAGAGCCTAACATCCTGCATCAGTTTACAACTGATAAGATTCAATATGCAGCAGTGGAAAAATATTAGAAAGTCTATTAGGAGACAGGTGAATATTGTGTTCCAACCTTTAAAATCCAAGCTGTGCCTTAAGATTGTAACTATCTTTTTGCTCCAGAACTAAAAAAAAAAAAATAAAAATTGAAAGGCACAACTATTAAGCAAGGATAAGGTTGAGTCATAAGCAAATGTCATGTTATAGATTTACCTACCAACAAGAAGGCAGCGGGGTTCAGGTCAGAGGTTAATGAAAGACATCCAAAGGTCATTCCATGATTATGTGAGAGCATGAGTTTAATAGGGCACGGGGACGACAGACACTGACAGAAGATTTATACCAGAGGTGATGACACTGCTCCGAACAGTGCTGATAAAAAGAGCCCCAATATGGGCCTGAACAGAATGATGAATGGTGCACAGGGCTGCTCACACTTCTCATTATAAGCTCCTTCACTCATGGTGGCACTTAGCGGCGTTTATTTACTGGGGTTTGATGGTACTGAGCAGAAGCACAGTATATCTAATACTTTAAATGTAGACTTGCCATATAAAAATGAAACAAGAGATAAGATTAGACCATTGAATAATTGCCCAGCTTTCCTGCAGAGATTATATTCACCAGTGCTAACATTATTTTTTTCCTAATGTTCTAGTGTACGAACAGCTCAAGTGAATTAATTTTCTAAGGCAGAAGGTCAAAGGAAAGTAACTGATAAGAGTTGTGCCTGCTATAGAATATCACTTTACAATATTCTCGCCTCCTCATTTATCAGATAGAAAGGAAGAGATAATATAATAAAGGTATATAAACATATTTTTGTCACGATGAATTTAGTTTTAGTTGTCCCAAGTGCTATTTTTCCTTGTGGCTCTTAGTAGGAAGAAGATCAGAGAAGTCAGCCAAAAATGTCAAAATAAAAAAAAAAAACAAATGAAACACAAAAAAACCAACAACAAACCTTAGGACTAAACCCAATGAAAACTGAGACCTGATAAATAACATGCACTGCACCAAAAACTCCTTTTCAGACTGTTATATATTTATCAAACCGCTGGAGTGTGAATTTATGAATAAGTCTTATCATCTTTCAGGCAGCAGGCACAATAAAAATTAGAACTACAGAAAATTGTGGGTATTACGAAAGGTTATTTCTATCAATTCCTACATATCTGTAGATGGGAATGTCACAGAAGAAAGTTCTGTATGTCCTTCCACTCACACCTTCACCCAGAGACAGAGCAGTACTGCATGACGTCATAGTTAACATTTAGCTGCACATGGAACAACAGAAATAAATTCTCACTCAACCAAGGGGTGTTGGAAACAGTGTCTGTAATTTTAAGAAATGGAGAGCTGTAACATTCTGAACATCCAGTACCACTCTTCTCAAAGACAGTTCATTTAATGACCTCGCCTGTGCTGCCATCACTGCCACCTGCCAATGCATCTGTATTTTACACCATATCCATTTGTAGTGCCTGAATATGTGATAAACAGGAAAAAAAACCCTACCTGCATTTCAGAAAGAAAGAAATGTCTCTTGGGTTACCTTGAAACACAGTGGTATCTAATACCTGAAGGGCATCTGAAGGTCCAGTAGATCCCTCAGGATAAGGGGCTCCAGAAAACCAGATGCATGTCAGGCAAAAGTTGCTGAAGTGTCACATCTAGTTAATGGAGAGAGGAATTACAGTCACTTACACTTCTGCTTGACTAGGAAGAGTGAAAAAAGAAAAGCAAGTGTAAATAACACCTTATCCCTGTGCAGCACATGAGACCTGTGCACTGTGTGAGCCAAAAGGGAACAAAGGAGATGCTGGCTTTGTACCAAGCTCTGCAAGGTGGCAAACTCCAACCTGAGAGAAAAAATGTCTTTGGCTACCAATCCAGGTATTCCACCGAGTCACACCTGTGACATAAGTCACATACTACCATTTCTTAGTCATCTCTTTCATCTATGCCCAGAGCAGATGGACATATATATATTATTTTTTCCTTATAAAGGACCTCCCTCAATTTTCCAATGTTTTCCAAGTACTGCAGAATAATTTACCGAAAATACAATTAACCAACATTTCTCAATAGCAGGTTGTTTATTAACCTTCAACATCTGGGTACTGATTTTCCCTAATTTTTTAAATCACTAAAAATTAATAGAAATATATCAACAAGGCCATTAAAATACAGTGTGTGTGTGCAGGGTACATTCAGATATTAGAAAACCGATGAAAAGGTAGGAGGCAGAATGGCTTTCCTTTAAAGCTCTCTAGTCATCAGTGACACTGTCATTCAGCATGTTTTATTGTCCCCTTGAATCAAATGAATAGAACAATCTAAGGGAAGCCTCAGTGTTTCTGGGTAGGCAGTGTATTTGTTAGTGAGGCAGACAATAAAATGTTAGTAAAGCAGCTGAAGTGCCTCTACACCAGATGAGGATGAGATTTCTTATTTATGAATAAGAAAAAAAACCCTTGAATGACACTCCTCATTTATTATGCAGTAAAAGACAAAGCCAGGATGGTGAAATTCTGCCTATAGAGCAACCAGAAAATGTATCAGTTTTCCAGCACAGCCACAAGAGACCAAGTTTCATCCGAAGATATAAGATGTAACATCACTGCTGGTTCTGAAGTTAAGATCACTTTTTCTGAAGCAGCAGAAATTCATTGATGGGAAAACATTACTCATTTTGGCCCATGTTCTGTTTACAAGCATGTCAAACTACTTTTAAAGTCTCTAATAATATATAGCTAAAATCTCATAACTGGAATAAAACATGATCTTTATTCTGCTGCACCACAAAAGCTGGAAAATGATCTAAGAGTCCAGAAATTGTATAAGCAGATTACTCTCAAGAAAACTGGTGCATGAAATTCTCTTTTTTTAAATAATATATTTGGCGACAAACACATGGCTTTGAATTTTTTTGGAATGGAAGATCTCCACAAAACTCTAAAAATGCACATATGAGAAGCTGGTGCCCTTTCCCGAGGTAATTATGTTATCTGGAGTCCAGCACCTGCCCTGCAGATCCAAACTCAAAACAAACTAATTATCAAATAATCTAATCTGCCATATTTAGATCAAATCTCCAGAAGAACTGGTTTCTAATTGTAGGTATATGCATGTATATGTGTGCATAGTTGTATGGACAATATTTTTAGTTTAACACTCTGTGAATTTAATTAATTTAGTTCTTGGAAAAGCTTTCTTCCAAGAAAGGCCAGAAAAGAAAGTACTGTGACAATAGCCATAAATCCACAGCAGAAGATCAGCAGGGTGAATAGCACAGGGTACAAGTTGTATTTAAAGTGTTTGTGTTTATCTTTATGCAAGTCCTGGCCTGCTCAGAGTACTTCAATTCCTGGGTAATGGAAAGACCATCAGAAACCTGAATCTCATCATCTTGGTTCATAAATGAATCACTCGAGCAGTAAGAAGAAAACAACTTACCAAAAAAAACTCACTAAGAACAATCCAAACACAAACATGATACTGAGATTTTTGTCTCTGCAACATGAAGGCCAAATTCTTCACTGGGGTAAATTTACAATGCCAGCAGAAATTCACATTCAAAATGTGTAGTGTAGGAGCAAAGGGCTAAGACAAAATCCAGGAGCCAGTTTAGGCTGGTCTTAGTTCAGTGTTCCACATGAAACACAACTGGGCACGTATTTTTTACTACCTCTGAAGCCTTCTGTACTTTACTTCAACTTGTGTGTAACAATTCTACTAAAAGAGGTAAGAATTTAAAAAAAAAAAATTTCTCATTAGACCTTCTTAACTCTTCCTAATTAAACCTGAGAAATATGTGGAAGAGAATATAACTGGTTCTGTTAACAGATCCATTTGCCATCACATTAAAATATAAGTTCAGAAGGTTTATACCCCATGTTCTGGTTGTAACATCAAACCTTACACAACACGGCTAAGCCCCTGCTTTCATCAGAAAAGGTCAAGTTTAAGCAGTAGCTCAGAAACCCAGGGCAGCCTAACAATTCTTTGCTGACAGTAATAGCAGGGCACTATAGAAGGAAGAGATAATTCTTTATCTTTCCACAGAGATTATAGCCAAAATGATAATATAATTATGAAATAGGAAAAAGCCTGAGAACACTGCAATACCAATTCCACTTATATTATATTACCACAGAATCATAGAATGGTTTGGGTTGGAAAGGGCATTAAAGATCACCCTGTTCCAACCCCCTGCCACGGGCAGGGACACCTTCCACTGGACCAGGCTGCTCAGAGCCACAGCCAACGTGCACCAGTTATGTTCTTGTCTTCCTTCTCCAGCCCATGGCTCTCCAGTGCTGCCTCTGTGACCCCGAGACTCAAATATATATACATATATATATTTAATAATGCTGACTCAGACAGTTAATAACTCTGCTTGCCTTTTTATAGCTTCAGGGAGACTTACACAGAGTTGATTACTGGGTACTGCTCCGTTTATCCCGGTGTTCCTTGCACAATCCAGTTGCCCAACACAGATTTCAGTTCTTTCTTGCCGAGCTTGCTGTGCCTGTGTGCCACGTGCTCAGAGTGTTCCCAGGACACCCCGGGCTCCTGCTGCCTGCAGTGCACCCTGCCTCCTGCTCTGGGCCTTGGCACGGAGGGTGAGCCAGCTCCCAGAGCCCAGCACTTGCTGGAGGTCACAGCACAGAGCTGCCAGCACAGGAATTTCTGGCTGCTCTGGTGGGAAATAACCAGGAGGGGCCAAAAGAATGTCATGAATTTAGGGCGACACTCAAGGGCACTGTGCTGCTGCCCCCTCTCCTTTATCAGGCTCTGACAGCCCATTAGTAATGGCATCAGATGGGCTGCTTTACAGTCTGAAATTGTAGAGATTCTGAGATTAATTGCACAGCCACAGGGTGTGCAATGCTATTCCAGATGCCCTGGTGTGTCCCTCCCCAGTAAGGGAAGGGTCTTGCAGGTGGCTGTCACATCCCCAGCCCTCCAGGTGTCCTGGATGCCTTAAAGTATTTCTAAGACAGACCATGAATCCTGTGTTTAGGCACCCAAATCGCTTACTGACTATCAAAAGCAACTATGGCTGATGGAAAATATTTCATTAAAAACTGCTTTTAATGGAAAATTGTGTTCCTAAGTGAGCCCTTGGTTCCTTTATTTTTGCATTTGCATCATGTGCTTTCTGAGAGAAAGGTCAAATTTGCGAGGAAGCTGAATGCTGCAAAATGGAAATATTTGCTGGAAACCAGAAGTTGTGATATTAGAATTGTCACTGTAAATTTGCAGATTTCCATTGCCTAAGAGAAATAGACATTTTTCAAACTGCTATGTAATGTGTCCTTCCCTGCACTGTCAATGCCAGCAGTGATTGCTGTCTGACAGAAGTGCCTGAGACTGCTGCAACACAAACATTCCTCAACACTGACCCACATAACCTGTGCTGTTGAACAAATTACTCAGGATAACATCATTATCTCCTTATTCTGAGGCCTAAAAGTTAGATGTCTATGAAGTTTAGCACCTTTTTCCATCTGCAACAGGTGAAGGAAAGAAACAGGCCTCTCCAGAAGACAATTTTTTAGCTTAAAATAGCTGCATCAAATGAGCACAAAGATCACCCTCTGTGTGTGCTATTTCTTTCTACCACCTGCAGAGGAATCTGCTGCTCTCTCTGGACTGTAAGTTCTGCAGAAGTAGTGTTGTTCATAGATTCACAGAATACCCTGATTTGGAAGGGACCCACAAGGATCATTGAGTCCAACTCCTGAGCATGCACAGAACCATCCCAAGAATCATAACGTGTCTTAAAGGTTCACACTCTGCCTTTGTACACTGAAGGGCAAAATAGGGATGGGTTATTGCCCTATCTCAAAATAATTTAAAATGAGTTGTTGGTATTTTTATAGGCCTAAGTACAAAGTCTGTATCTCTGCAAACATAGTGCCAATTGAAATAAATTCAGTCAACAGTACTGCCAGATGCAATTGTCATTGTGATTGCCTGCTAATGACTACATGGAAAACCTTGGGGTCCTGGGCAGAAGCTTTCAAGTGCAGTTCCTAGAATCTTTTCTCTCCCTGTGGTTCTGAGATGCCACAAAGGGAACGAAGGCAAAAGAGAAGAAAAGGGAGGGAGGAAGGGAAGAAGGAAGGGTGGAAGGAAGGGAGGGAGGAAGGGAGGGCAGAACGAAGGCAGGAAGGAAGAAAATCTGAGTTTCGAGGGGAGAGAAATTGTGAACCTCCAAACTTAAATACACTCGTTTTCACTCTAACTTCAATGACACATATATTTAAAATATTTTCAATTATTCCAGAAAAAAATTTAGCTTCTTGTGCAAGGCTGCTTTCATTCTCAGACTGCAGTTTTTCTGTTTGCATTTCTTATGCCATTTTCCTCATCCACTAAGCCATCTATTTTTAGCTTGATTTGACATGAATTTCCTCCTTGCCCTTTTTTACATATACTTACTCATCTGCACTGACCTTATTTTGACACTGAGTAAGTGGCACACTTATGACAGATGCACGCTCACAGGACTAGAATGCATTCATGTACATTCCCTGTGTACCTTCAGGCTCCAGACTGTCCTTGTGTCTCACCAGAAATTACCAATGAAAAAAATACACCCCACTAAAGATCAGTGTCCCAGCTATTTAGTGTGTCCCTTTGAACCTAGATGTTGCCTGGTGCTATAAAAGTATGGTAGGAATTTGGTTTCTAAATTCCACATTTGGATGCATTCTAAAGTGATGATGATTACCTTGCATTTTCAGTATCTTGTTTAAATGTCACAGCCCTTCAATGCTCCAGCTGTTTGTGGCTCTTTGGCACGTGATGCAATGAGGTTATCTTGGCAAACTTCTGACTGGGCTGGACTCCATATCTCAGAAACCACGGCCGTGGCTGGCAGGGTTTACTCCCTAGGTGACTATTTCAGCAAGCACTGAATGAGTGTGGAAACCAGATCAGGGCTGAGGCACGCTAGCAGAGTGACACAGGGAAACCCAGGCTGCATTCGTCCATGCAGCACCTTTCAGCACATAAATAAAGGAATTTGGCCCCTGGAGCTGTCATGTCAACCCAGCATCTTTTGCAAGTGGCTAAATGAATGAACAAAAATTTTGTGTCAGACCTAAAACTGCATATCCTGTTGCTAACCTGAGATAAGCACAAGCCCTTTTCATGTGTGAGAATGCGTGTGATCCAATGGCTTCACACTGCTGCTGCTTCTTTTCCCTTTCCTCTCTAAAATGCCAACACTACTGGAAAATCAATTTTATAGAACTTGTCCACTGCTCGCTGTGCTCTTGCCAAGACCCCAGAGTAGTTCACAGCACGCTGCCCTTTGTGCCTAACAAGCTGCTGTGCTGCAGGACTTGTCAGCCATGCTGCTCTCTGCCTGTGGCCCAGCTGTGTGCTAACCTGGGTGGCCACTGCACCTCCTTTTGCAGATAATAAAACACAAAACAGCTAGTAAGATAAAAGGCATTTCTGGAAAACATGCCCAGTTCTATAATTCTTCATTTATGAAGGCCTTCCAGAAGGCTTCTGTATGTATGGAGAACTTTCAAAAAGGCTTTGGAAGAGATTTATATTCCTGGACAATATTTATAATTTACATTATTTTTTTTTTACAATCCTAGCTAAACACCCCAGATAACAGCAGTACTTGATATAGTTGTCTGCAATGTGGAATGAAGGAGGGACAGGTATTCCTTGTTGCAAAACTGCTGTTGGTCATTGGCCATGCTTCAGCACAGCTCACAAACAGGCTTCTGCAGAAGGGCTGTCAGGGACATTTAGGATGTGCAGACTGTGCTTGAAGAGCTCTATGGACATCCATTCATACACCTGACAGAAAGCAAGCCAGGCCTAATCCCTGGGAACAAGGCTCCCACCCAGATGGTTTTCTTACACTGAAGGCACTCTGTGGTTGCCCCACTAGTGCACACAGTGAAGGCCTTGGGCAAGAACAAACATTTTGGCCTGATGTTGTTCTTTATTTATATAAATTCTGTAAGCCATACCAGGAATCACCTCCAGACTTCTACAGAAGGCTTTTTTTTCTTGCCATAGGCTTTTCCCAAGTTTCTCATGATACAGTTTCAGAAACACCTGGTATTTTTATCCTGGATCACCACACAAAGACTCAGGTTAGGTCTTTCTACCTATTTTCTTTTTTTTTTTCTCACTTTCTCACCCATCCATCCATCCATCCATGTATCCACATATCCAATGTCTTCTTTCCCTTCCTTTATGGTCCTGCTGTGGACACACCTCCAGTCAACCCCGACCTTGGCTCACACAACCAGGGTCTCAGGCAGCTCTGAAGGCCTTTACAAAGCACAGATTTTAAAAAGCCACTGTTAGGGACAGGAGAGTAATTCCACTCTTTCTACAGGCATGTGGCTGCTTTAGGCTGCTCTGGTTTGTATGAACTTTTCTGAGTTTTTCCCTGTCAGATTTATTATATCCAGAGCAATACTGACATCCCAAAACTAAATTCAGAACATTCTGTATTATCTTGTTCTGCAGCCAGGGCAATGAACCAACTCTCTGCTGCTTTCCAAAAGAGATGATTCTCCCGTGATGTTTCATAGCAATTCCAGTCAATTCAGAGCAAGTGCCATTTCTCTGCAGGTCATATCTCTGTCTCCTTTCTCTAAAAAACTACTTGTTGATGCACTTATTTTGGCGATTTCCAATTCAGATACCTTTTTGTATGCTTTTCCCTCATGCTTCTCCCATTTTTGTGCAAAAGGATATTGTGCCCTCTAGGATAACCAGATGTGTGTAAGGACTGAGACTTCAGCTGCTATGAGTTGGCAATGCCAAAAAGTCCTTGGAGTTGCCGTGATTGACACCAACACTGGTTATTTACTTTCTCAGATATTCAATTTAATATCCCTCTATTAATATGGCTAATATTTGTCATATGATCACTTTATTTTTTGGTAGGAATTAAGACCCTATAATTTTATAGTACCAAAACAGCAGCAGACCAGACTGTAACTAACCCAAACTTATTGATATACAAGACATTACCTGACTGAGTTTACATGTACCTGGAGAAGGAAAGATCCAGCAGCCACTGACAGTCTCCATCTACTTATGCCATACATTCTTCTCTAAAGCACACACTTCATGTTCCCAAAGTTTCTGATTTCAGGTTTTCTGATGATCCTGGTCTTTAAGGCACAAAGAGGTGTGGCACTTTGTTCTGCTTCCAGTATGTGGCTGACCAAAGGTATTTATCTGACGTTAAGGAAAGGTATTTTATTTGATTTAAAAAAACTTTTTGTCTTTCTTGATCCAGAATTTGGCATTCAAGTACAGCAAAGTAACTATCTAAACCACAGGCAGCTCAGCAGAATTACTGAGAATAAAAAGACTTTTGTTTCTGTGTGACAAAAGCCAAAGTTGAATGATTTGAAAATTCATTTATTGCTCATCTAAACCACAATGGGTTTCTGCTGCTGCAAATGTCTCCATTTTCCATTCTTAATATGTCTATTAGAGACCCATATCCTCCCCTCTGAGTTTGTGCATGTTTGGTGACACTGCTGGTCACAACATTCTAGCACAAAAAACCCACAGTTATCACTAAAGATGCCACTATAGTAAACAGCTACAAATTCCATCCTGCCCAGTCATTATTCTGGGAACTGTAAGGGGATATGCACTGAATCACAGTGCACAATGCAGACCTTGTAATATGAAAAGCTCTGTCAAAGTCTTTGCAGTAAAATACTAAGCTTGGGGGAATGCAATGTGCAGATGCAATGAGAAAGGGAAGAGTTCATTAATAGAATAATAATTAACACAATGTTATAATGAATATATACAATCTACAAATGAATATAACAGCATTTTTCTCCCATATCCCATCTCACCTATATAAATGGTGTTTTTTATTGTGATGCCTTTACCATCCCTAAGACAGGAAAATTGTTTTCTGCTTCACGTTGTACATTTTCCCCAAAAGGCCCAAACTGGAAATGAAAACGTGGCTTCTGGAACGTGGAGATGTGCAATTTTGTCCTCAGTCAATAAAGTCAAGTGCATGGGAAAGTCCTTGCAGAGCCAAGTGTTCAGGAGGGCTGGAGCTGGGCTGGCAGCTTCAGCTGGGGACAAGGACTTCATCCCTACCATGTCTGTGTCTGAAGGTGTAACAGGCTGTGGCACAGCCCCTTGCCCAGCTCAGAGCATGCTCACGGGACAAACAGCCCCACACATCCAGGTTTTCTTGTAATTATTGAATCACAGTATGTTAAGGGTTGGAAGGAACTCTAAAGATCATTCAGTGCCAACCCCGCTGCCATGGGCAGGGACACCTCCCACTAGACCAGGCTTACCAAGGACTTATCCAACCTGGCCTTGAACACTGCCAGGGTTGGGGCATCCACAACCCTCCTGGGCAACTGTTCCAGTGTCTCACCACCGCTGCAGTAAATAATTTCTTCCTAATATCTAACCTAAATTTCCTGTCTTTCAATGTGTACCCACTACTCCTTGTTCTATCACTACAGTTCCTGATGAATAGTCTCTCTCCATCTTCCCTGTAGTCCTCTTCAGGTACTGGAATGTTGCTATGTCTTCATGCAACCTTCTCTTCTCCTGAAGAAGAGTCCCAACCTTCCCAGCCTGTCACAGAAACACAGAATATCCCGAGCTGGAAAGGATTCATCAGGATCATCAAGTCCAGCTCTTGGCCCAGCACAGGACACCACCATGTACCTGAGAGCATTTTCCAAATTCTTCTTGAGCTGTGTCAGGCTTGGTATCAAGCTGTGATCACTGTCCTAGGGAGCCTGTTCCAGTGCCCAGCTACCCTCTGGGTGAAGAACCTTTGCCTGATATCCAACCTAAACCTCTCCTGATGGAACTTCAGGCCATTTCCTCGGGTCCTGCCACTCACTGGTCATAAAAGGGAAGAGAATAGTACCTGGACCTCCACTTTCCCTCACGAGGATGTTGAAGACCCTGAAGAGGCCTCCCCTCACTCTCCTTTCCTCCAGGCTAAACAAACCAAGTGCCCTCAGCCGCTCCTCAGTCGGCCTCCAGACCTTCCTCATCCCCTTGGCCTCTTCTGGACACTCTCTAATGGCTTAATGCCTTTCTTATACCGTGGTGCTCAACACTGCACACAGGACTCAGAGTGAAGTGCTCCTCTTATGAACCTCCTGGCGCTTCTCTGCACTTTCTCCAGCGCCCCGGCTGCGGTACCGAAGGCCTCTCCGAGGCGGAGCAGCGCGGCGCGGGCGGCTGCGGCGGAGCATCCCCGCGCTCCCCCCGCTGCCCGTGCCCGGCACGG
>VZTR01024606.1:327361-348911 GCA_013400775.1 Chaetops frenatus | reverse complement strand
GGGCAGGGCCGGGCCGGGCCGGGCCGGGCCGGGGGCGACGGAGGGAGAGGCCAGCGGGGCCGTTCCCCGGCAGCCGGGGAGAGCCTGTGCCCGGCGGGGCTGTCCGGGCCTGCGGCCCCGCCACCGGCCAGGCCGGAGGGGCCGGCGCTGCCCAGGCGGACTGGGCTCCCCCGGAGCGGGCTCCAGGGTAGAACCGCCGCGCCCCGTGCCTGGAGAGGCGATGGCTTGCTTTGCTTTTTGGCGTTGCCTCGCTGCGGACGAGGTTTCTTCTCATCTCCTGCGTGGTGTTGCCTAAATAAATCTCGTTCTCGGCCGCACCGCGCCGTGCCCGGTGTGTCTGTGTGTTGTCAGAAGTTGTGAATCGCTCCTGGCGCGCAGGGAGAGGACAGGGGAGCAGGACGGATCTTCTCCTTAGGAGACAGTTAAGTGATTAAGTGCTTTGAAAATTTCTAGGGTGATAATTTACTTGTTAACATTTTGCGTAATGCCAGACACCGTGTGGCTGCCTTGCAAGTCGTTTATGGTGCACGTTGTGTTGAAAGGCTTGGGCTGAGTCCGTGTGTGCCAGCGAGGCAGGAGGTGCAGCTGAGGCTCTGGCAGTGCCAAGTCTGCAGCTTTCAGTGCGGTGTTACAGCTGTGAATGTGCATTCTCAAGAGATGAAGGCTCAGAAGTCGTGTTGGTTCAATATGTTGTGATCTGTGCCTATCTGAGAGGAAACCTACAGTAAAACATAAGGCTTAAAAAGAGACAGGATCTCTGTTGTCTGCAGGAGCAGTGGCCTCTTAGTCAGAAGGAAATGGAGCTTTTCGAGGTACTAATTTAATTTCCATGAAAGGTAATGATAAGTATATATCTCTGCTGTGCCAGGGCATTGTGAGCCCAGGCTGTCTGGGGCATTGAAGAATCTTTCCTGAGCATTGATCACTTTGCTCCATTCCCCAGTTGTTCTGTGGCATGTTAGAAGGTCTTAGGGTCAGTGGAAAATCTGGAAACGGATAAAACAACTAGGAATGATATGCGTAGGGTGAGAAACCACCAGGTAGGAAACGACTGCATCATGCTAGTTTCAGACCTTGAATTACTTTTATAAACAGGACCTTGAATTACTTTTATAAACATCTGTTGATATGTACCCACTCAGGTGCCCTCGCTGTGGTCAGGCTGTTTACTTGCTAATAAGATATGTTACTCATGCCTTGAATAACTTGCAGCTGCAGTGGTGTAAAAGCAGCAAGAGATTTCCTTCCTGTTGCATTTAGATAAGCCTTCACAATTAAATGTGTATTTTCTGAACGGCATATTTAAAAAGTGGAAATTATACAAATGCAGGTTTTATGATTTAAAAGTGACGTATACAGGAATAAAATTGGACTTCTATTTGGTTATCAGCATTTCTAGGAGAAAAACCAGTAAGAGCCGGTCAGTGTTTACATCAGTATTGCCATATGGGACAGTTGATGATTCTTAATTAGGCTGAGGATTCCTGTAGCTGAAGAATTACAAAAAGCAGAGTCCTGTTAGTGGGAGATACCGAAAGAAAGTGTAAAATGCGGAAATAATCAATGCAGGGAAATTATTAATACATTTCATCAGAGACAAGGACTTGGGCTGATCTCTCTCAGTATTTAGGGGGTGGAACTAGATGATCTAGAAGGTCTCTTCCAACCCAAAACATCCTATGATTCTCTTTTAGTTGATAACCTCGGGGCACAAAATAGGATGCAGTAAGATGTTTCCTGATGACCCAAAGTGGGCAACGTTTGCAGGGCCAAAGAGGACTGAGAGATCCTGCGGGGAAAAATGGATTGAAGTTGGGTGTCAGAATTAGATAATGCTCACGGGCTGAAATTGAGTGTACAAGGTCTGGAGCTGGTGCCAGGGAACAAGGACCTCAGTACCAAGAAAGAAGAGAGACTTGAATGTAATAAAGGATTATGGGACATGAGCAAACCCCTTTATGACTGAAAAAATAAACTGTTATCCTGTGTGCTGCTCGTTAAAGAAAGACATAAAAATAACTTTCTTGTGTATCAGCTTGAGTCACGGATTTAAAAAAAGGGATATGCAGACTTCAGGGAGCACCAAAAGGTGTTGGGATGGTGAAGTGAGTGGAGATGCAGGAGTTTAGCTTGTTTTGCTAGGCAAGCTAAAGCTGAGAAGAGACATAACAGTTTGAAAACTCATGTTAGGCACTGTATTCCTGCAAAGTTTGTAATTGGGAGCTACAGCCTCCAGTGCCATGTGTTGAAAAGACTGTTGTAAATTCTGAGAGTTCTGGTGATCACTTGGTGGGCAAAGCCCCAAGGGACACAGGGGAGACTCTCAGCTGAAATATTTATGTTTTTGTGACTCCGTGGTTTCTTTGCTGGAGGCTAAATGTAGGATCCAAGCTCCAATGCCGTGCCATCCAGAGCAGGGAAGACAAATCTGGAGCACCTCCTTTTTGCTTGAAGGAAGTGTGTTGCAGTGCCAGCCCTGATACAGACATCAAGGCTGGCAGTGTGCCTCAGTAAGCAGACTGAGAAGCCCAACACCTTGGTGGTTCTCTTTCCCCCTAGGATGTGTTCATGATTACAAGAAACATGGGGAATTGGCTGTGTGGAAGAGAGCCCGTGTTCTTAGGAAGACACTGTTGCCTCCCCAAACTGCCAGTGGGAAGTTTGGTATGAACAGAGCTTTTTATCTTTTTTTTTTTATTTCCTGCCTGTTGGAAATTTTTTCATATCATGGAGAGTGCCATGGTGTGGAATCACATCTGTGCAGTTGACTGGAGTGTCTTAACTTGCCTGCATGTATTTAACTTCCCTTTTGGCTTTCAGTCAGCAGAAGTGAATGAATCCTGAGTCCTCTGCTCTGCTGCTCCAAAGAGCTTCCTCAGGATCGGCTGGAGCTGAGAGGAAAGGGGATGGATGTTCTGGTTTGGCTCCCCATGTGCCATAAATAAGAGTTAACAGAAGCCGCCACCAGCTGGCAGTTTCAAATTTAAAAACAATGTCAGGGCTTTTTTTCTGAAGTTCCAGGTGGCTAAGCTGTCCATCAAAATCGTTGTTGTACATGAATGTGGCACTGAATCCATGTATAACAAGACTCATGATGGACAGGTTTTGTTTTTTTTAAAAAAGAGGGATTGGGATGGGAACGCTGCCATTCCTGTAGTGCCGGCAGTTACTCATGTCAGAGACTTCCTAGTGCAAAGGCAGGTGGAGCTCCTTTTCCTTTGCCCTCAGGTGCTTCTGGGCTTGATTACAGTTAGGGTTCCTAGTAATGTAAGGCAGTTTTCACCAGACGTGTGTGTCACTTTGCGAAATATTTCTCTGTGTTGAAGTTACTGCCCTGGTTTGCTGAGCTGTTTGCTCTTACTGGAGATTACAAAACACGTGTGCTGCAGGATTGCTGAAATTCTGACTGCAGCCTGAAAGTTACTTCTCAGATTTCACTTTCTAGTTAAATGGTTTTCATGTCTCTTCAAGAAGAGAGATCTCTGAACTTCTGTGGCTGACTTGGAATTGAGGGCTGTGTTTATTTGCTGCTGAATTATGTAACCTCCAGTTGTTGCTTAAAGGAGGGGAGAAAAACAATTTATTCTTACTACAAAGCAAGCCTTTATTCCTGTGTCATTTCTTCACCTTCTGGAATGTGCTTTCACATTCCTAGCTGTCCGATCCCACATGTTTCCTCCTCTGTTTCCTAGTAGAAAAAAACTATTTGTAAAACCTGTATCCTTTGTAACACATTTTTGCAGCTGTGGTTGGTTCTGCTCTCAAAGGACTAATTGCCTCAGAAATTTCAGAAAAAATATAATAGGCGTTTTTTAACCAAATCTCCAGTTAAGTTAAGAGAAATGCATGTAATGTTTCTTGTATCTGAATTTTCACTCTTTATTATTTTTCAGGGTTTGGCTGTCTCCTAATTGAAGAGAGTCAAAATACTGATTGCAAGTGAATCCTCAGTCAGCCTCTTGGATGCCTCATAACAGAAGAAGTCATGGCAGAAAATGATGCAATGCCAACCTTACCAAAAAAATGTGGCCCATACATTTCATCTGTAACCAGTCGTGGCATGAATTTGGTAATTCGTGGTCTAGTGCTGTTTTTTATTGGCGTATTTCTTGCATTAGTATTAAACTTGCTCCAGATCCAGAGAAATGTTACTCTCTTCCCCCCTGACGTGATCACAAGCATCTTCTCCTCAGCTTGGTGGGTACCACCTTGCTGTGGCACAGCATCAGGTAAGTTCAGTTGTGTGTGTATGCTTGGTGTACTGAGGTAGGTAGTTACAAAAAACTGTGAGAGGTGGCAAAAGTAAAAAATTCCCTTTCAGCATCACTATTGTTGTTGAGCTGTTTGTATCCTTCTGATCTCCCCGTGTACAGACAAATATGCAAGTGTCCAGAAATTGGTTTTTTGCTAACTGGTCGTACTGTAATATTGTTAACAGAGCATAACGTTTGTTTTTTCTGTTGGGTTAGAGCTTAACAGATGTGAGGAGGTGGTGCTGCTGCTGAGGTGGAGTTGGGTTACAGGAGTGTGCTCCCGGACAGCCCTTGAAAATAGCCCTGTGCTGTCAGACTGTGCAGCACACAGTGCCCTGTTTGAGCACAGCAAACCACCCTGAGAGATGCTCCCTTTTGTGGTCCAGCTTTCCATTTGTTCCTCATTCCAGTTCAAGGTGCAGCTTTAGCCCTGCAAAGCTGGGAGCCCTGACTGTGTCTCTGGGAGCTGAGGCCAGGCATGCAGTTGGCAGCTGTAGGGGCACGGTGCAGAACAGAGCACCTCTGTCCAGTCGTGTATCTCAGATGATGTGAACATGCTCCATTTCTCCCATGACCATGCAGGGAGCTGAGCATTCTCTGTGTTTAGCCAGTTTAAGTGAGTTGTCTGCTGTAGGTGGTAGGAAATACCCTCTTTCTCCTCTCCTTTCAAGTATCAAGGCATATTCCATGTTCCAGGCAGGATGGAATTTGACTTTCTACCTGGCTCTGAAAAATCACTGCTCCTTTGGGTCAGTTTCATACTTTACTAAGGTAATCTTAGAAGCCAGGAGTGGTTTTGATAGAAAGACTGGATATGGCTTGTAAAGTGTAGTATTTGATTTTAGTACTTGATTTTAAGCCACCTAATTTAAAGATACTGTAGCCTTAATTGGCATTTCCCAGCAGGAGTCACCCCTGCTGAGGTGTTCAGGGTCTTTTTTTCATTATCAGTCTTCTCCATTTTCTTTCCTTATCTTCTCTGCTAGCATACATACAAGGATCCTCTGTGGTAAATGCTGATAATTCACCCGTTTTCTTACCATTTGTACTTGCACAGCCTTCCTGGAATTGACGTGAACATTTCTCTGCAGTGTGGTTTATTATTATGAGCAGAATGAAGGTATTTTGCATATTTATAATCAGTGGTGATCGAGGCTGCATTCAGAGAAGTCCTTTCATCCATCACCGTTATTAGTCATGAGTTTGGCCCAAGGCCTTTGGCAAGAAAATTGCTCAGGGAGGGTTTTTCTCCGCTCCAGCTTTACTGATGATTTATTTTCCCGAATCCTGGAGATCAGTTTCCTCAGTGGCAGAATAAAGAGCATTTGCAGTGTTACTCCCAGCAGTTTGCTGGACTAAAGGCACTGAAGTCTGTACTGTTGGCTCAGGCTCTGCTGTGTTCACACCACTACAGTCTAACATTAAGGCACCCTTATTATTCCTTAATGGGGTTGGTAAAAGCCTTTTTAGCTGCAGTTGCAGTAGAGAACACATTTGTGAAGAAATGTTGAAAGAGCATAGCAATTCCTTGGGGCTGGAATTCCTGTTTTTTTCTGTATTCAATAGCTACTGTAGGCTCTTGGCTTACTGTCTTCTGGGTGAGCTTGAGAGTAGCATTGAAGAGGAGGGAAAAACGTTATCCAAACAAAGCCTGCTTGTAACAAGAACAAAAGAAAACACAAAATATTGATGTTGTAAACTACACCAGTACTGTGGTGTGCTGATTTTGCAGTTGTTTTAAGCATGTTTCATGCATGGGATTTTTGGAAGTGCCAACCTGCAAGCTGTTAGTGTTCTTTCTGAACTACAGTGCAGATTTTGGTGTGGGGGTGAGCTCTTGTCATCCTCTGCCCCTGGTTTAGATTGTCTCTGAATTGCTGCTTCTGCTGCAGTGGCTGAAGATGCTGCTCAAGTTTACAGGGCTTTGTCAAATAATGGAAATTGCTTGTCTTTTATAATGTGTGTTTTTGTGCTATTTATCCTTAAAAGATGTGTTTTAGTAGTGACTATAATTGTCAAAGTCCAGATAGTCTTTATTCTAGTTAGATGTTGCCAGTGCTTTAACTTCAGGGCCTTTTTTCTTTCCTGTCTCCACAGCTGTGATTGGGTTATTGTACCCCTGCATGGACAGACATCTGGGAGAGCCACATAAGTTCAAGAGAGAATGGTCCAGTGTAATGCGATGTGTAGCAGTCTTTGTGGGAATAAATCACGCCAGTGCTGTATCCTATACTCAAATGACATTGGTGGGAAAAACGGGCTTCCACTTAAAAAAGCTCACAGTGGCAGTCGTGGTGAATTGGTGTTACAGGTCTAACATGCAGCATTTTTGCAAGGGAAATGCAGAATGTGTTAGTGTCAAACTTGTAGCAGAATTGGAGTTGATGACTCTCACGTCTTTTGGTTCTGAAAAATAGTTTCAGTAGAAATGTCTTGATATTGGGCTTTGTCTTACTTAGAGTCTTTATTTTCTTTGAATAATTAAAGTAAGTATGGGCAGATATTCATACAGTAGGTTTTACAGAAAAGTGCTTTAGGACATGGCAAGCTGATGTCCTTTTAATACAGTAATAAGAGCTTGAGGCCCTGTCTTGAGGTCATCAGTGAAGCACATGCACTTTGCAAAGAGTGGGGAAAACTCAGGACCAGGAATACCCAGGACTATTCAATGCCAGGAAATGTTGCTACCCCCTTCTGCAAAGGATGCCTTCCATGATGCCAAGAGAGTACCCTGGGTGACAGGATGCTTTTCTCCTGGACTGGTTCACCTTACTGGCAGTGCTGTGGGTCTGAGAGGCTTTCTGTACCTATAGCTAGTGCCTCCTCCATCAGCTAAACCCAGGGTGTGCTGGTGAAAATTAGGGTCTTGTAAAGAAAGTTGATAATTTCTGTGATGCTCATCTCCATCAGTGTCAGCTCCAACACAGTTCACAAAAATGATGCTAAAAGTTCTGTTCATGTGCTACTGAATCTGCTCATTCCCAAGAAGAGAGGGCTCATTAAGTGAAAGGTGGGAGAGCTGGCTGAAGTCTCACTGAGGTTGCTTGGCCACTGGTAGGTTTTGTTGTGTGTTTTGTCCCCACCCTCTGCTATCCAGTACGGCTGGATTAGCTGGAGCTGCCGAGGTTCTGAGTCACTCCTACTGTCCCTCACAAACCTCAGTCTTCTTGCCAGACATGCACTGGTCTGGTGCTGTGGTTCTCACTCACCTGGCCTGTACCTGTTGGGTGAGCCTGTGGCAACTTTGCTGCTTTTAGGAAACAAGAGTTGATAGCACCTCTCTGCAAAGTTCTGATTATTTACAGCAAATTTTCTGCAGTTCTCTAACATCTGTTGCCCATATTCCAGGACATCAGTAGTGTACTGTCTGTATTTCCTGCTTGACAGCTCTCCAGACTGCTTTCTCTTCAGCTCTGCCAGTTCTGCACATTGCCAGATTCAGTGAGGGCTTTATCTTCTTTGACACTTTTTCTAAAGCTATTGATTTTTATCCTATAATTACTTATTTCAGTTAGTCAGGCTTGTTTCTCATTTCCACTAGATCTCCCTCCAGATTTTTGTGAGGAAATAGGACAGTGGTTTCTATGTTGTCATCCCATAAATTTGCTTTCAGGCCTGTGAAACATGACAAGCCCCTTTTTAATTATCTGTTTTGGACAGGAGTAATGAGGATGAGTTAGTGTTTCCAAAACATTTTGAAGGATGTGAAACACACAAAGATATCTGAAGTGACTTCACAGTTCTTCCACAAGCTGACAAAACTGACTTTCAAAGTTGATTCATATGAACACTTTCCAGTAATATTTTCATTTTGATGTATAGAAAACATTAACATTTTAATGTTGGGCTGAATGTAAAGCATCATGCAATTTAAAGAAAATTGCAATTAAGAGTGATAAATACCTCTTTTTGGTAAATCCCTGCCAGTTGAAGACATTTAATGCTAGATTTAAAATTTCATATTGAGTGTAGTAAAGGGCTAGGTGAGGATGAGATGTAACGTGTATTCTGTATCTGTATAAAATGCTTGATTATTTGGTAGGTGAAGTGGCTCTTCACTCTTGCACAGTGCAAAGACCCTAAAATTTGAAGAAGTATCTTAAGTTCTTAAGTTTCCTGAAATATTGACAATTACAAAGCTTATTTCCTTGCTTCTGATAGCTGTGTGAGAGCTGGTACAGGTAACACTGTACTTTTCTTAATGGTGTTTTTTTTTCTGTTGTGCCAAAACTGAAACAGAATGACAGAAATTGCTTTATGCTTGTACATGGTATTTCCAAGCTGATCCTTAACAGCCAACACAGAAGGTGGATTTTGCCAACAATATCCAGCTGTCTCTCACATTGGCAGCCCTGTCCATTGGGCTGTGGTGGACCTTTGACAGGTCACGAAGTGGCTTTGGTCTTGGAGTAGGAATTGCTTTCCTGGCCACGTTGGTATCACAGCTCCTGGTGTACAATGGAGTTTATCAGTAAGTATTTGCTTCCTTAAGGTGAAATGATAATGTTCTGAAGCTATAACATTAAATCAGAATAACTGAAGGGGTATGATTTGACATGATTTTCAAAGCTGTCAGCACCTAATTTTGAGCACAGCATAAATTGGACTGTTTATGAAAGGTCTTGTGTGTAAGTGAGAAATCTCATTGGAAATGCTAATTGAAATAAAATTCCCACCTTGCCAACAGTGTAACACACTTTGGTGGAACAAATGCAGCTATAATCAATAAGAAGCCTCCTTTGTTGTTTGCTGCAAGAAATTAAATTTCTGTAATATTATCTTTTTTGAGTTAAAATGTCCTAATAATTGTGAATTTGCCTTGTGATCGGAGGACTCTCTGTATTGCACAACACTGAGCTCAAAAATGTGCCTTGTTTTCCAGATACACATCCCCAGACTTCCTCTATGTCCGTTCCTGGTTGCCATGTATATTTTTTGCTGGTGGAATAACAATGGGCAATATTGGCAGGCAGCTGGCAATGGTGAGTCTGGAGCAGGGGGGTTGATTGTCTTCCAGTAAAAGTTTAAATGTACATACATACCATTTCTTCCTCCATATATACCAGCCACCTATTTGGCTCAGGGGTGTGCAGTGAGGTAGAAATCAGCAATCATTGCTTGTTGATGTAATTAGTGAGCTGATCTTACTGTAAATCAGAGCACACCCATGTTTTGCTCTGTACACTCTGTTACAGACTTTTAGGGCCATGAGCTAAGAGCTCCTGTGTTTGGGGAAAAATCAGGCCATACTCAAAGGCTGACCTTCTCAGGGGACAGAAACTGCAGCCACCAGGATGGGCACAGAGCTTAAGGAGATCAAACTTCTCTGGGTAGAGTTTAACAAGAGCTATTTTATCACCCATTTATTTTGTAGGAAAGTCACTTTCTTAAGTCTTTTCACTAGTTGTGTAAATTAATATTATTTTATTGACTTCTCTTTTTCAGTATGAATGCAAAGTCATTGCAGAGAAGTCGCACGAGGACTGAGAGGAAACAATATGCACCTTTTAAACAGGAAAATGTCTAAAAAATGACTGTTGGAGGAGCATAAGGAGCACTTGACTATGAAATTGCCAAAATGCAATTTTATTCCCTTGAGTGGTATACTTTACTGCAATCTGTGATTGCTGCTTCTATAGAAACCTTGATGTCTGATTTTGATTACTGTGAAGTTACAATAGTATGCAATACATTTGACAATATTGGTTCAATTATAGGATTCTTTTTTCCAAATCTAAACAGTTTACCATAAATTCCTGTCTGTCTGTAATGTTGCAGTGCCAAACTGAACCTTTGCACTACGTTTCTGTAGCTGAAACTTCTTGCTTCACTTTATCTTGAAAGTCTTGAGGAATTTGTTCTTAACAGCTAATGAAAGACAGAGGGGGTTCACACTTAGCAACGAAGATCTCTTTCCATGATGATAGCCCATAATATCTGTATGAAATTGATGGTTTACAGGTGAACTTTGATGCAATGAGTAACTGATTGATGCCTATTAACACAGTATATCATTCTTCTCACTCACAGTACAGGTGAGGAAACTCAGTGCAGGTTCCATGGGTTATTGCCATAGCATTTCATTTGTCTATGGTGTGTGCCCAGTATCACAGAAATGGAAACTGAGTCTGGAAACTATTTGCTATTTTTCCCCTGGTACGCCCAGCATCTATGTTTTTGGTTTTTTTTTTAATTTATGTGAACCGTGGACAGATTCTGAAACTACTTGTGTGCAAAACAGGATACAGTTTAGGTCATTCTTGTACAATCCTTTAAGCTGATTTGTGTGGGTAGAAAAAACAACTTGGGGAGTTTTTAATGCAAAATTTAATTCTCCTGAAGTAAATCAGCCACTACCATATAGTGTCATAAACCCCCCTCCATTAGCAATGTTACCCTTGATGGTCCTTGCCCACCCCCTGCTCTGTTGGCAGAGATCAGCAGGGCTGTATTTTAGGTACTGATGGAGCCCTCGTTGCTTTTACTGTGCCCAGGCAACCATAAATGCATTTGTTCTTGTAGCAGTCTTCTGAGGTTGAGAAATGCTGTTACCCCTGTTTGACTGGTGCCTGTGCACAGGCAGCCTGGTAGGACAGCAAGCTGAAATAGGCTGTGTGCTGATCAGTTCCCTTCTTAAGAAGGATTTTAGTGGGTGACCCATATTTGGGGGCATATGTGGAATTTTCTCTTGGCTTTGCAGCTCCCTTTTAAGACCGTGAACCAGAAGAAGTGCAAGAAAGCAGAAAGCAGATTTCAAGAGGACACTGCTAACCTGTGCCTGCAGTGAGTTTGGCATGGGATGTCTCCACTTTGTTTTCCCCTTCTGTCTTTGTTGATGATGTTTAAATGTATTTGTTTTCCGTTTTTGTCTTTAAGTGCTATTTTTTAAGTCTTCCATGAAAGGTTTATAAGACATGTTACAGTCACCTAGGGAGGCTGGAGTTGGTCCAAAGAACAAATAGATGTTTAGACAAGTTTTTATTGATAAGTGTGTGAATGTGTTGTACACGAAGCTTGAACTAGGCAACTTTCTCAGTCTTACCTGCTTACCTCCAAGTCTGAAAAGTGTGGAATGAGCACTTCCAAAAGCATTGTAACAAAAGACAGTCACAAAAGGAAAATACCTTGAATGGGAATTGTAAAACAAATAAGCAAGTGATGTATGAAGAGCTTGGTTTTGCAGCTCCACAAAGTGCCATCACCTGCAGCACACTGTTCTGGGGTGATATTTCAGGAAAGCACCTACAAAGGCACTTTGCTTTAAGCAGAGGCAGAATATGTCTAAGTAGATCCCTGACTAGAGATTTTCTCTTAATCAAACCATATGGCAGTAAGAAGCATTTTGTTAATAAAACCAAGAAGCTGGGCATGAATGAAGAGTAAGTTTCTTTAGGCAGGTGCTGGCAATTCACTGAAGAAGCTGTTGGGTCTCTCTCTTACAGTGTTTCACCTCATCCACCTTTACTTCAACAAATGGCTTCAGCTTGGTGGACAGTGTGAGAAGTCCCTCTTGAGTTATCAGAGCATGAGTGGCATAAAAATTCAGATGTTTCTTATCCTAACTGTAGGGAATAATGTGGTACCTCAGTAGCCAGTGTGCTGACTTGGTAAACAGTGTACTTTCATCATGACCAATGAGTGTGTACAACTGAAGATGAGTTGTTTTTGTTATTCTCTTGATGATAGAACTGCTGTTACCTGCCAGCCTCGATACTTACACAGAAGCAGCCTCGTGTGTGTTGAAATGTGCAGTATGTGGGAAGTGGTGTTTGTGCACCTGTGGCACCCACTTTGCAGCACTTTGCACTCAGATTCAGCTAAACCTGGTTAGACTGTGCTGTCCGCTGACTTTTAAATTTCATTTTGGAAATTTTGAGCATGTTGTGCAAAGGCAGCAATCATCCAAAATAAATTTGGGTGGAGTCCTTTATTATATGTGTCTTACTGTTTTTATTCTTACTTGACTAACATCAATGCAGGATCACATTGTGGGTGTCTGTTGTTTCAAACTGTGCTGTCATTTTATGGCTGATGTGCTCAAACCCTGGGAAAGGTTCACGATGAATGCTGACACAGCCTTAACTTTAGTGGTGTGGACATTCTGCTACTGTATAGCGTGTAGTTATAACATTAGACTGTCTTAAAAGTGTTGTTCAACAGAGAATGAATATGGTATATTTTAGATACAACTTTAAAAGCACTCTAACCTCTTCGCCAATTAACCGTTGTCAGGTCTATGCTGTTTAAACTGGCAAATTGCTGTTAAAAGCAAAAAGTGCATTGAACACAATTGCAACCTTGATTGATAGGTTTCTTCTTTCTTTAAGAAATTATATATTTAAAATACGCTGAGTTGCATTCTGTCAGCAATCTCATAATAAGTGTGACCATTTAGCTGGCTTATTGGTTTCACATCTGTATAAAAATAGTGAAAAAGAAGCAGGGAAGATCAAATCAGCTGTGATTCTATCTTAGTTACCATGCTGAGCAGCCTTGGAAAATCTACCCTTTTGAATCTGCAGTGGGAATAAGGTAACTTCAGTCACAATACAGAAAATAGAGATTGAGATATAAATTAGTGCTATGAATATGAAAAAAAACCCCAAAACACAAATGGCAGGGAAATTCATAATATTATTTGTAATTATTAATGTTCTGGTCTGGATATGAACTGTATGTTATTCTGGTATTCACAGACTCCATTCATCGTGACCATCACTGTCTTAAAAAAGATGTGATAAAGAGAGATTTGGAAATGTAGTGGAAAAGCAGAGGTGAAGAAAGGCTGGGAAGAGAGGTGTGTGGGGGTTTGGGATGCAGTCCCACCGCAGGACAGCACCACAACTGAAAGCTGGAAGGAGTGCAGGGAATGAGTGGAAAAATCCCATTTGTGTTGGCAACCTGTGGTCCAAAATTTCTAACTGCTATTAAAATGCATCATCCTGGGCATACCATGTGTCTGACCAGGCAGATTACAACCAGGGATAGGAATAACCATCATTTTGGACAGGAAGCACTAAGATTAGCCAAAAGCATATGAGTAAAGGTGTTTTGCTGGAAACTTAACCTCTCCCTTCCATCTCTAGCCTCAGAGAATGGAAATTCCAGGTCCTTCCAACCTGAGGAGGTCAAATGGAAAGTTACTTGGGTTTTGAGGGAATATTCCAACTGCATGAAAAATGCATCCTGTGCCTCTCATTATAACAGGGCTGCTGTAAGCAGCTAGGAGGAGAGTAAACAAAGAAACTTTTCCTCTGTAGCTTCTGTACTTCCCTGCTGCCATCTGGCAGGGAGCTGCCTTGGGGACCTGTGGGCATACACCAGTCCTCCCTTTTTTTCTTTCCTGGTACATAAGGAAGGAACATAATTCCACCAGCCACATCACCCCGGACATTTTGCATATGCTTTTTACATTTTGGAGCACTGATACTGATAATTCCTGGTGGCAGTGGGCAAACAGAAGCTGTGGAAGTGATGTTAGATACCAGATCAGTGAAAGTATGTGCACAGCTGGGCAGAGGGAACACTTGCCTGGCTGTGGGAATAGCTATCTAATGCTGTTAGTTCTGATGCCAGTACTAAATGCAAAGCACGAGTAATTTTGCAGCTTAATGTTGAGCACTAAACAGTAAATGAAAGGTCAGTCCAATGTGTTAACTGTCATGGAATAGTAAACACTCCTTTAATTGCTTCATGCAGCCAGCTTGGATTTTTGGTGTGTCTGTTGTCATGTTTTGAGCAGCGTGGTCCCAGAGCCTTGTCCTGATTACCTCCCCCCCAGTCAAATGACAAAGCCTCAAATTAAAGGATAAACTTTATGCCTGGGCTTTTCAGGCAGCATACTGGGAGTTTGTGTTTTGAATGTTTAAAAACCTGGCTGGGGAAGAGGTAGGGGTTATTTCTTGATCTGATCAGAGCTGAAATACAAGTTGAAATGTAGTTTGGCATTTTCTTGAAGTTTTCCTTTCTTGTTCTTTGGTTCTGAAGCACAGTTCAGTAGCTCCTGTTGCTCATTCACACTTTTTTAGCCTGCCCTAGCAGGTAGGAGGCAATATATAGGAACAAAAGGGAATGCAAAGCAAATGGGCAGCTACTAATTTTCTTCAGGCCAAACTGGTTCAGAGTTCTGTGTCCAGTGTGCCCTGTACATCTGTATCAGACGCACAACCTGCAGCATTTCTGGACTAGGTTCATAGGATTCACTTTCTGTACAGGCAGCAGTTCTGCCTTGTCTTTGTCAAACATCCCTGCAGGAGGTGACTTGTTGTACTGTAGTTTTGCAGGGACAAATTTGCAGACACACATTGCAGAGAATTTGCAGTGGCAAGGTCCACAAGTGTAGCCATAAGATCTGCTTTTTATGACTTTGTAGGTAAAAATCCTGAAATTGTGCCTTTGAAGCAAATATGGCAAAATATCTGTTGAAAGAAAAATCTGTATTTATAAAAATGTCACTGTCTGGATTCACGGTGTAGTTTTGCTGTTTCTGTTCTCTGATTAGTTTGCTGTACATCTTACACCCAGCTTTTAAATATTGAATAGTTTTTGGTAATCAAACCTCAAAGCAAGATTTGTTTGACACAATTACTGGGGGAAAATGTTTGCACTAAAAAAGAAAGGCGTGAGGAACAGCATTGCACCTTAATTTACCATTCAGAAATTATGTAAGGAGAGCTTCTAGCATTTTCCATAATGTTGCAAGAAAGAAAAGGGCAGTAAGTGATGGTTCTGATTGTACCCTGGGTTTCAAAACAAGGGTAAGGGGAGTCTTACAGATGCATTTGTATTGACTTGTTCTGGTTTCAGCTGTTCTCCAAAGGCACCGCCCCATTGGCAATGATCACTAGAACGTGTTTTGGCTTGTCTGTTTTTCTCTATCCCGGCTGTGCCAGTTGTTTCCTCACTGGCTAGGGATGCCCAGGGTAAGCCTTTCTCTGCCACTAGAGAATTTTCATGGGAATGTGGCTTTAGCAACTTCTTGCTTAGATTAACACATTCAGTTTGAACTCTGAGCAACTGCTTGTCTGGCCCAGGGCACTGGTTGGTAATGGTGAGGTGAAGTGAGGGATGTGACTCCATGCTGTTCAGGTGGGGTGAAAGGATGCCCAGTGCCTGTAAGGGCATTAAGTGCATGTGTTAATTACAGGTTCCAATAAAGAGCCAAGTTGCCCTGCTCTGCAGACCATCATTTCTTGTCTTGTGTGGTGAGACCTGTCATCAGTTTGCCAAAGAGAGAAGAATATGCTTTCTTCCTCCTCCTTACTCTTCCTTTGCACAAATACACAGGAGCGTGAGCTAAGGACAGTTAATCCTGTTTTTGGAGCCAGGACTGTGTATAGGCTGGGTTAGCACTGAAAGGCTCCACTGTTTCTGTTGAAAAACAAATGCTTGTTCTGAGCTGCACATCAAGTGCAATCACTGCTGAATGAACTGATGTGCAGAGCCAAGTTCTCAGCCGGACTGGCATAACTCCATCGATCTCAGTGGATATGCAGCATTTCATGCTGCTTGGGAATTTGCCCCACTGTGTTTTAAGGGGATGCAGTTGTTTAGACCTTACTTCTTTTCCCATCTGATACAGGTTAAAAAAAATTTCCTACATTGTGCAACATGTAAGAGCAGCACAATGCAGATTCTGCCTTCCCCTCCTCTCTTTCAGCACTGATGAAAACTCATCATCCTCTGTTATTTACAATGTGTACTTTTTATATGGGATATCAACTCTTCAGGAGAATCAGATCTGGCAGAGCAGATTAATAATGATGCAAATATAAAATGTTGGCTGCTGATGAGCTTGTTGTCATAAATGCTTGCCACGGTCCTGCTATTTTTTTCTTTTGATGTCCAGTATTTTGCTCATAGGAAGTTCAGCTGAGGCTTTGTGTTGGACCTGTGCCTGCTCTGATTAAACTGGGGAGAGAGAAATAATACTGCTTTGTGTGGTTTCAGACTCCTCTTACCAACCAGTTTCCTCAAATCAGTGTATTAAGCAAAAATGGTGCTGGAGTAGTGGCTTGAAGAAGAGGAATTGAAAGATCCTGAAGACTGATGTAGTTTAAGGACATGAATCGATGAGGTGATGTATTCACTGTGAGGACAGGTGGTATAAGAAGCATTAGACATGTAATATACAAAGGAGAATCACCTTTAAGTACCAAAAGACAAAGAGAGGTATGACAGGTTGCCTTTGCATTCAACCCTTAACTTTGGTGGAGTAAACCTGAAGGTGTGAGGGAGCGTTGTTTTTTTCAGACCCACCCATTCAAGGTGCTTTTTTGCACCCTGAGTTCCTGGATTTGTAGTGCATTTTGGGATGTGAAACACCCTGGGTTTCACCACTCTGAATCAGCTCACAGGTAAATGTTGGCTGTGTTGCTCCCCCAGCCTTTGGCTTGACAAATGTGATCCCTTCCCAGGCAATAAAATAAGATCATTGAAGCTGGAGTGGTTCCCCCATCAATGCAAGGTCAGTGCAAAGGGTCAGCCTCTTCTTGTCTGTGGTGCTGCCTCCTCCTGCCTTCCACTGGTCTTAGAAGCAGGACACCAGAGGTGCTCTGCAAGGGAAAGAGACCCAGTGGCTACCAGAACCCCCCAAACTTCCAGGGAAGTCTCAAAGCTATGGGGATGCTATGTGCTTTCCAGCATCACCTGAATCAGCTTTTCATGGAATACTTCGGCTTTGGTGACCTGTCAGACCCTGGCAGTTTGTGATTTCCAAGGTCACAGTAACTAATGAAACCCAGAGGAATGTGGTGAGGTTTGTCACGGAGCTGCTGCAGGGCAGATTAAGGAATGGGACCTAGGAAGGGGTCTGTGCAACACATTTGTGATGTCTCTCTTACACAGCTGCTCTGAGGTGCACGATGAGATTTCACTGAGGAAGGACAGAAACAGCTGACTGACACTTGTATAGACAAATCTTTATGGGATTTGATACTCTAATGCTGACTGATGTTAAAGGGACTTCATGGGTAGGAAACCTGCTGGAAAAATTGTTCTACTTGAGGTCAGATAAATGGTGGGCTGTGCAATGATGGTACATTCAAAGAAGATGAACATATGTTCAGCACTTTGGCATCTCTTAAATTATTAAGGCCTGCTCATTCTGGTATCTAGAGTTCTTGAAGGCAGTATCTTATCACCATTGCATTGTTTCCCTGAGATGGTTTGCAATATTGTTTATCATGAGCACTGTCTCATCTTGTAATTGATTAAAACAGTAACTTCTAACTTATTCTCACTGTGAGAACAAAGTGTTCTAAATATTAATTTTCCTGCACTTCATCAGTATCAGGCTTCTCTCCAACACAATACTATTTTTAATTAATTAAGCTTACCCTTTGCTACAATTTCTAATGTAAAAAAAGCTGATTACAGCCCAGGCACAACACCTACTTTAAAAAAAAAAATAAAAAGTCTGGATTTATTCTGACAGACAGTTAACACCTAAAACATATACCTTGGAGCATTTACATATATCCTCAGCTTTTGGGATGTCTTCATCACACTGACGTGCCTGAGGTCTGACATGAGTTGTTGGATGATACTGCCTCTGTTCCTGGGAGCAGAATGCTTTTTTTCATACTTCTTTTGAAGTATGGAGGGTCTGGGCCATGGTGGGACCTTGAAGGTGGCTGCAAGCAGAAGATGGAGACCTGTCTGTTCTCCTTCCCACTAGTTCAAAGAAACCCACCAAAGCAGTACTCTGAGCCAAGTGGTAATTGTACACTTTTGATTTACAGTTATCTGAGTGTTGAGGGAAAAAAAATAGTTTCTTTTCAGCACTGTCTTGTCAAAATGCCAAATGCCGCTTGTTTTTGACATTTTCAGCTACTGTTAAATAATAGTCTCGCTTCTGTCACAGCTAATGTTGACTTGAAGGCAGTTGTGCATTTCTCAACTCAAATGCTAAGCAGACAGGCTTGGGTCTTGACAAATATTTTTCTGGGCTTGCCCAAGGCGAGTAAAAATGAGCTTCTAGTTAATAGTTTGTTTTAAAATTCAAATCGGTGAAATAGGCAATTAAAAAAATGACAATTTTCATCAAAATTTGCAAATTAAATGTCTCTTTGCAGTCAGAGTGGGTTCAAGAAACTGCAATAGATAATTGCCATTTGAAATCAGTGAAGTATCCAGCATTTTAGGGCCATGAGGATTGTGGCTGTTCTGCCTTAGTAAACCTTGATTGATTTGGTAAATAAGCATTTCAACTTCTCTCTTTAAAATAAATAAGCAATTTTATTGCTTTATTGCTTACCCCTGTATGGGAGGTAAACAAGCTCTCGAGCAGCAACCCTGTAATATCATGAGCCCAAGTGCCATCTGTCACCGAAAATTCTGTCCCTTTATGCACAATATCTTCTTATGGCATTAGGTCCATTGTAGGTTAATTGATTAGCAGAGATCCTCCTTTCAGTTGTTCCTGCTTTTCTTCGCTAAAGGACCGTATCTCTCATCTCCATTTCCTTTTCTCTCTCCCATATTAGCATACTAATCACACTGAACTCCCACTGCTAAAAAACTCTATCCATTTCATACTGGGGGAGGGGAGGAGGAATAAGCCAGCTTTTCCTGGGAGATTTGCAGATGCTGTTTTTTATGATGGTTGGAAGGGAGGAAAAGAAAAGAAGAGGTGGTGGCAGAGGCGAATAATGCACCACACGGGCTCTCATGTGCCAGTGAAAGCTGAGCCCATGGCTGCATAAATATTGAACACGTTTGAGAAGCACTATTAAAATAAATATCAAAGACAGCATTGCTCACACATCTGTTTCTCCTCAAATTTTGCCACCGTGCTCTACATTTGTTTTCTCTCCAGCTGTTAACACCTGTCTTTCTGTCAGTGGTAATAATGCAATTTTAGGTGGGCCACGGAGCTGACATTGACATGAAGGAATTCTCTATTTTAGATGTAAGAAATTCCTTTCTCGAGATTAAAAAGGGCTCCATGAACAAAGATATATCTTATGCTAATCCTTCAGAGCAGTGTATAGGGGGTACGTTGTTGTTTTAGGGTGGCTTTTTATCAAACTACACAGATTTGGGCTTGTATTGCACGGCTGAACTTGAACTAGATGAGACATCCTACGGTGGGCAGCTACTGCTTGTCTTTGTAGTTACCATTTTATTGCTGACATATATTCAGAAGGCTGTGTGTGCATGGCACTCCTCTCTCCATGTGATGCTTGTTATCTAACCTCATCAAAAGTGTATGCTGTGCATTGATTGCTAGCAGAGAACGCACATGCAGCAGTGATGTCTTCTTTATTTACCCCTCAAATGAGCACACTATGCACAGAGCTGCCTGAGAAAGTGCTTTATGCCTTTGCTGTAGCCAGCAGCAGAAGGACTGTAGGAAATGCTCAGCTCTCTTGGCATTGAAGGTGATGAGACAGGTCTTCAAATAATGTAAACTGAGAGAGCCCATTTACTGTGCCTGTTTACCTAATGCAGAAGAAAAAGCTATTTATTCCTTTTGGCCTATAGAAGCACATCCGGAGATTAAGGGCAAAAGCATCAATGAACCACACCCAAAATAGCCCAGGTAAGGCACAACCTCAAGGTTGTTGAGCCATATTTTGTCCTCGTGCCACCTTCTCCTACAAGGCAGTCCATGGGTGAGGAAGCTCCCATCCACTGTGGGCCTGTACATTTCCATCCATAATTCCTACCCGTACCATAATCCATAGTCCCAAGGAGAAAAATGTGGGTGAATTTTGCAGGTCTTTCAGCACAGGTTGTTTTTGCTGCCTGGGTGAAGCCGAGCTGGCAGTCAGACAGGGTTTGGCTGGTGTGGCAGGTAGATGTTCCCAAGTTTGGGTTGTCTTTGAGTGGTAAGGTATGGTTAGGTCAGACACTTCAAAACAATTAATAATTATTCTCCTTCTGAAGGTCCTACATCAGGATTTATGGCCACATTATTCTTTCATTAATGAATGAAATGGGTCAATTTTCAAAAGCATGAACTTGCATCAAAATTTGCCACCAGGGAACCAAAACTGACCATACAGCAAGCAGCCCTCAAGGTCAGAAATGACCATCTTTGTAGGAGGATATGGAAGTACGAACCACATCATGGCCAGCCTGGCCCTGTCAGCCACCACTTGCAGAGCTTCATGGCATCAGTCAAACAGGCAGCTCAGGAAGAGAGGCTCCCCAGGAGCAGCACTCCCGGGAAGGATCCCAGCCCTGTGAGCAGTAATGGTTAACGCAGAGGGGCTGTGGCGTTAGAGGCTGCCCTTGGCACAGCGGCTGCGCTTCCCCGCTGTGATTCCTTGTGCAATGCCTGTTTATTCAGGCCTCACGCAGGGATGAAACATTTGACCCATTGTGCGGGAGCGGGTGGAGGAGAGGAATTTCCCGAAGCGCTCTGTGCTGGCTGAGCTCTTCTGCCATTAAAGCAGCGAGGGGCTCGGGGGGCTCATTGTTTTCCAGCGGGAGAGGGTTTGGGCCAAGGCTGAATGCTTCAAAAAAGTCCCACCCCAAAGATCTGCAATAATAGAAAATTGAACCCAACTGTAACTCCGGAAAAGGGAGATGATGTTGTAGCATGAGGCCGCTCCTTCATGTTTTCAGTTTGCCACGGGGGCTCCATGTGCTTTGGGGAAAGTTTCTTACGTGTTTAGTGCGTGCTGGAATATTTTCCACTGCCAAAATCCACTGTCGCCCTCAAGTCACCTCTCCCATTTTTTAAGTGCTGTTTGTGCTGATGGGTATCTACGCTGTATTGGAGATCCTGGTATCTCTCAGAAACTCAAATAATTGTGCAAATTACGACCAGGATGTTCAGGGAGCAGAATGTCCCTCTCTTAGCAGATGGCAGCAGCCCACAATGTCCTGTAATCGAAACATAAAATATTACTACTTTTGCATGCTGTGTTTGGGAAAACATGCCAAAGAGTAGTTAGATTTCATGGGCTCAGAAAAGTTTCTTCAGAAGGAAATAAGTTGTTTGGAGGGTTTGGCTTTTTTTTTTTTTTTTTTTTTTTTTTTTTTTAATTACCAAATAGATCTGTCTTAAATCTGCAAGTGCAATGGGTCTCTGAACTTCACTACAGCAGAGCCTGAGAGTTTAAAAGACCTTACAGACCTGTTTGGGCTGACTGATTTGGCATTGCTTTAGAGGCCTTGCCCTGGGAAAGTTGTAGGGTCTGGGACAGGCACCTGGAAGAGGAGAGTTGGTCTGATGTGACTTTAGCTGAGCATGGTTCTGCCAGGCAAAGCTCCCAGATGATAAATGGTGCTGTACACAGAGTGTGCAGAAAAGAGAATCCTTCCTCCTGGAGACAAATTACTTT